>CM057152.1:40739266-40789142 GCA_029962745.1 Echinometra lucunter
CTAAAATTCTTACTAGAACGACCCTGCTTTTTGCATAATGGACTGTAAATAATGGTAGAAATAAATGGTAGAATTTATGAAAATGAAGAGGTTACTGTGGTTACTGCTGTTAATATATCATTCACGAAACTACTTAAGAAGTCTTTCAATTTTAAGCAAATGTCCATGTTAAAAAACTTTCTAATGTTTCTAAAGTCAGTGTTTTCAAGGAAAATTTATGAACATGCTTACTTGAATTAATCCTTCACTTCCTGACTCCTTCCTACTTCTACATACCCACATTCCAACCCCAGATCAATAAACATGCACCCATTTATCTTACAGTTCTAAGATGTTTCATCCCACAATGATGAATGGAAAGTAATCGTAACTTCAATATCAATAACATTGCCATTTCTAATGCCCAAAGTTACTTACCAAGATGTTTTATTTCACCATCATAAACCAAAAATCACTCTACATCCTACCGAGTCTCTTTGAAAAGCTTTGTAGAATCAGATTCCAAATGATGGATCACCTTAATTATAACAATACTTTGAAACAATTACTTCTTAAATTGGCCATAACCACAAAACTGACATCAATGCCCTTCACCCTGAGTTGGAGGAATAGGGTGGTCTTTAATCCAATCCCTAAATTGGCATCATCTTCTCTGAAATGGTAGAGAATAAAATTGAAATGACTCCCCAAAGGAGTTGACCACAATGCAGAGCAATTTTAGATGCAATTCATCATTTTTTCTTGCCTAGTCTTGCTTCAACATTCTTTCACGTCTTTATCTTACTCATTTAATGGGAAACTTTAAACATCTACTGAACCCTTTATAATCTTGAATGATTATGAATTATTTCAGTTTTATATAATAATTTAGAAAAAAAACCTTGTTAACTTCAGTTTGTACAGGTTAAAATTATGATTACATCTACTGACATAAACAAATCCAATGGGGTTGGGGTGCAGGAGACTTACCATACAGCAGAGTGCAGCCATTTATATAGCACTTCTTTCAGATATTAATGCTATAATTCCTGATATCATGTATGGAATATCACATGATTTCATGCATGCATCTTTTTATACAGGACAGATAATGTGAGACTATATTCATTCAGTTGCATGCTGATAATTTTCTTCTTTGCTACCAAAAACTGTACATGAGCTTTAACAAGTGTGCTGGGGAGTTGTGTGCATGATTCTAACCCATCATATGCTTTAAATACAAGATATCACAAAGAAAAGTTCATGCTTGATACATTAATACACCACTTTCAACCAGCGATATAAGCTTCAGTCATTTTTAAATCAAGACTCTGCCTGGTGTTGATTCTAATTCTGGTGGCATTCTACCAAAAGTGCATCCCTCATACTGGTTGAAGGAAAGAAGAAGTGACAGGAGTAGAGAGATAGAGGGGAATAGAGTTCACAAGCTGATGAACTGGAGTAAAAAGATGATTGATATGGATTATTTTGTTCCATGTAGGTCCATGTCATCAACTGTTCCTGGATTAGGATCTTCAACCGGTATTAAATGTTCTTTTAAAGAAAACGTGGAGTACTGGTAGCACTATAGACAATAGGAATGAAACTTGTCAAATGATATGATTTCATACTGTCCCATGTGTATCCAAAGATACATGGCCCACATATTTTGATATTCTGTACATGATTTCTGATAAATTGTAAGGGGAGTATCTTCTTCAAAGCTTTTTTTTTTTTTTTTTTTTTTTGGCCATATGTCAAAATATATCAACTTTCCAGCTGAACATAGAAGAGATAGATCTTAGGCTACAAATGGACTGCTCTACTTTGAAAGGGTAAAATATTTTCCCTAACTTGACCCAGAATGCTATTCCTACAATTTGTTATCAACAAATCAACCTTAGCTTTAGTCTTCTCACCAGGTCCTCATTTCTTCTACCTCCCATCCCTTCCTGTACTTGTGCACCTGCTCATATTTTAACGAAGATATGCTTCAAAACAAAGTATGGCTTCTCCCTATAGACTATGCCCTTAAGACCTCCTCAAACTCACTGATTGGCCTGCATTCATACGTCGCACAGCATGAGCCTGGTCTCCCATTGCCAGCAGAGATCTCATGATACTTGTAGCCCTCTGCACAAATAACGTCGTGGCATGCCCCCATGTCGCACAGGCACTGAGGGGGGCGGGGGCAGCACTCTCCTTCTTCTCGTTGAGCTTCTATCTTCAAACTGTCTGTTGGACAATGGATATCAAAGACAATCTCACATCGAGCCTGGGAACAGTCTGCTGGAGTTGGCTCTGAAAGATGAAATGAAAGCACACAGAATATTAGTAGAGAAAGATGAATCTGTGATTTTTTTAACACTTGGGTACAGGTAACGTGAAAGGGCAAAGCTTCGTTCATACCCGAGTTTGTGAGACCAGTGATGACTTATGCAGCAAATTTACATGTACCTTCTCTGTCATATTCACAAAAAGTCTTATGCACTATCAATCATAATTTACCATCATTAACACAATACATTTTCTAATACTCATAATCATCAAATTTGTAATTCCACAAAGCATCATCTTCACACACATCATCATTTGTCTTTATCGTTCACTTTCAACAATACATTACATTTCAAACTCTAACATTTCTACCAAGCTGTTTTCTTAGCGACACCCGACACCAAATCAGATTTGATTACAGGTTCTCATCAAACATCAGGCCTACAAAAATACATACTTTCCTTCCTTATCATTTCACTGAATATCATCACCTATAAAATCAAGACCAGCTATATTTACAAGAACATGCTGACTCCCTCGTTGTAACAAAGGTAACAGAATTATACTGTGAATACTTCAGAATGATGACAAGTGTAGCATCCATGACAGAACCTACACTGAAATTGACCTTGAACTTGAACTTGACTTTACATTGACCATGAACATTCAGCTTGAATTCGTAAAACTGAGCATCATCGGATGTTGCATTCTTCAGCAATAAGAACTAATTTTCCACCCTGCTATCAATAGGAATGACCTTTCTTAAGGTCTTCTCCAGAACAACTCCAGTTGACCTCTCCTCAACCACTCTCAGCTGGGCATCACAATAATAACAGACAAGATTGTCTGTTTGATTGTCTTAGGGGAAGCAAATTGAATATCAATCGCTCTGAGGATAATTGGAGCATGCATGCATTGGCTGTGTCTGATTAAGGTGGAGACAGAGAGGATAGAGGCAACAAATATCAATTGGGGTGAGGATGGGTAGGAGGGGTAGGAGGAGGAGGAGAATGACGAAAAGGAGGATGAGGAGGAGGAGGAGGAGGCTATAAGATGGAAAAAGCAAGAGAGGAAGCTCCATGGGAAAGGAGAAAGAGGGAGGATAAATACAAAGGAGGAAGTTGGATAGGAAAAGAACAAACAAAAGGATTGATGTAATGAAAGAGAAAAGAAATAAGGGCTATAGCAAGAGAAGCGATAGTTGGACGGAAAATGAACAGAACACATGAATAAACGATATGTAAACAAAAGATGAAATGTAGGACAGGATAGAGGAAGGTGAATGAAATGTATAGGAGGGGTAATTCTAGGACATTGTATTTTGCTCATGTACATGCCCTCATAAGAATTAGAGCAAATTTAAACAAAGTGTATGACCAAACACAAGAGTAAACATGGAGAGTACAGCTGAATGAAGAGTCAATATAATAAAGGTAAAGAGAGAAAAGAGATACTGGTTTAGAAAAAGAATGGAATGACAGACAATTAGACCGAGACAGACACACAGCATGGTGATGGAGTGTAAACTGACTTGAAGCAAGTTCACTGAGTCAATTTGAGCAGCTAATTGGTTCCCAATGATGGTTGTTCTGCATGGATAGCATATCATCAATCACTGGAAGAGAGCTCATCATCCCACATCACTGTTTCTGGATGCTGCATCTCACCAGTCCAGTTGAGAGATGCTTCCAGGATAATGAGAAGATGCAGGGAGAAGGATGTGGAAGCAATCAATCGCATCATCAACAACAGATGGGAGGGGAAAGGGTCCAGCTCAGTGACAAGATGCGTTTGAAAATTATTTTTAAAAGAAGCTACATCAGTAAAGAATAGCCTTGGCTTATGTCACCTATGAAGAATAGATCATATAAAAAGGTGTTGTGGTCTAGTGGATATGTCTCTGGACTGTGAACCAAAAGGTAAGGGGTTCGAATCCTTGCCACAGCACTAGTATCCTTTTGCAAGACATGATCTACATTTTGTCACACTCGACCCAGGTGTAGTGAGGAAGTACCTGGTACTAGTGGTAGGATTTATTCCTTGAATGCACATAGTGCTACGGTTGCTTTGCTACAGCTGGGGTAATAATATAATTACAGGGCCCTCTTTGAGAACAGTACACAGTACGGAAGAGGCTACCAGGGTAAACAAGACATGATATTATTATTATTTTCATAATGTGTTGGTAGATAATTCATTCCCATGCCAAGAGTTCTGCTCTTATAAATGTCAAGTAAGTAGTGATAACATATACCCCGAAGGTTGATGATGCAAGTACTGAATCACAATCAACATTTTGTTCAGAATATCAGTTAATGACAGAAGGGAATTGGGTTTATACTCAGACAGTCTTCTTCTTCTAATTCACCACTATGTTCACACCACAGTGCAAAAACATACCCATGTTTAAATGAAGTACATGCCACAAATAAGAGGGAACATATTAAAGAACTGCAGATGATGCACTCAGAGTTTTGAACCCTATGAATGGAAAGAAGGGCATCACCCTGACTGCCCTGATGGCAAAGGGTGAAATGGGGACGAGGAATTCTTACCATCCAGAGAACCAGGTGAATCAGTCAATGATAGGGGAGTATCTTATGACACACAACTATGTGTACTGTCACTTCTCATTACATCAACATGTATTTGCAGCTTCCAATTTACGTTTCTCTCTCATCTCATCCTACCTCACGCTTTCTGCACAGAACACAAAGCCAAAGGTAGAGGTGAGCATGCCTTACTAATAAACAGTTTTCTTTATCAAGACTTCTACTGAAATTCACAATTATGGTATTGATTTCAAATTCAATTTAAATGCCTCTACTTGCTTCTCAATTTCCAGTATAAAATAAAAGAATTAGTTCTGCATATATACCAATAGTGAGGTAGCAACATGGGTAGATGGAATGTGAATATCCTTATTTTTCATGTTGATGCTATCAATTGTGATTATAAGCAGCAAGTATGCAGGTATTCATACACATCCAGGGGGTCTACAGCTTTAAATCCTATCTAGGGGACATATTACTCAAGGTATGGCCTATATTAATCTGATTACATTTGGATGATGAAGTGACAAAAAAAAAATCAATATATTGAATTATCATTACTTTAACTGTCCAAAAAGCTTATATACTGTAATGGAAAAAAAAAGAGAGAAAATATGTGTTCACAATGACCGCATGGCACTTTCATACACTGGTACAGGAAAAATATCAAAAACTAAATAACAGGATGCCCTCCTGCTCAATTTGAAAAACCCAGGATGAGAAATTATAGGAATAAATTTTACTTGGCCTAAATTCTATCTAAATGAATTATTAGCCAACAAAACATGAAGTCAATGCAACATTTCTTGCATGTACCAATCTGTAAAGACAAATATTAAATGAAGCTGAACAGAATACATAACATCCAGAATAAAGATAACATTCCTTCAATAATGTGCCCTTTCTGCTTTATTCCACCATGAAATAAAGGAAAAGATGAGTGAACCAGATTCAAGCTTTTCAAAAACTGCAACACAAAGTCCCTGCTTGTATGCAGTTTGTCTAATCAATTATCTATGGAAAATGAATACTGCAGCATGGGCCACCAAACAACCATTATTCAATTTAGGAGTAAATTTGAGTAAAGGTTAAATAGCGATATGGCGGGAGACACCAGCTTATCTAATCAACGGGAACAAATTTAATCAAGTTTTGATATAATGAATGGTTAAATAAAGTGCCTTGACAGTATACCTTCATACCACTACAAGCCGGGTTTCTATACAGGTTACTAATCAAGAACACACACAACGGGGCTAACAGAGTTGCATACAGGGAACAGGAGTACCTTATTGAAAAACTGAATTCAATAGTCATGAACAATAGACTGTAGTTACATAGCCCATTGGAAAAATACAATTCATTTTCAATCACACCTTGCATTATAATGATGCAGAGAGTGCAAAGCTTTTCATATTTTGGGTTATGTTTGATGAGGAATTTTAATGCACTTCTATTCAGTTTCACCCATACCTGACTAAGACACAACACATAATCGACAGCTGCGTGAAAAGGAATGTGAATGTTTCAGTTAAGAGGGGCGTGTGAACAACAATACGCCAAAGTCTGTAGCACTGCCACGCAAGGCTATAAATCGCAACCCAGAAATCCTTTTCCACCCTTTATACGATACCCATCTTGCCCATTCAGAACTTCACGGTTATGACAAAAGCAGGCATGCTATGACGATAACACTAATATTGACGCAACCTCAAGAATACTGTTGCCCAAGCAAATACAATTTAGCGCAGGTAATGATGCTCATATTGTGTTCCACTGAGACAATGTTTACCTGTGCTGTTTAGTCTGCCAGAAAAAACACTTGGTTGCTTTATGAGCTTTACTTATCTCACCTTGGACTGGGAGAATAGAGTGCATGTACTCCCCCATCGTATGTAAATTTACGAGACAATTATCACTCCACTTGAACTGTTCACTTTGAGAGGATGATCATCTAAATATTTCTTGCAAAATTGACTTTGAGTCATGCTTCATAATACCAGTGAATATATTACACTGGAGCAGTGAAGGAATTAGCTCTGGAAAGGTTCAAAAGAACTCGTTAAACCTAATAGACCTCTTGGTAAAAAAAGATTAAATACAAGTGAATTTCTGCAAGCAAATTGCACATTTAAAACATCCAAAAAAAAATTCTATGTAGCATAAAATGCATATAGGAAGAAAGCAAATACAAAACTAGTAAAAAAAAAAAAAATCATTGTTAGATCATAGTACAATTGGCTGGTCCTGTTTACAGTTTTTTTTTTTTTGGGGGGGGGGAGGGAATATAGATGTGATCAATCACTGATACTGCTTTCCAAGTCCCAATACGTACACATACTCAAATTACAATCATTTCAATGCTTTTATAGATTATTTTGTGATACATACATGCTTGTTTGCATGTTCTTGATTATTATTATCATTGCGTCTATTTCTTGTAAACAAATCTAAAATTTCACTCAGGGTTGCAATGACAGAGGCACTTCTATTGTAATCCTTCTGAACTATATAGCATAACTGAAGTATACCAGCATTTTCAACGGTCCCATCATAACCACAGATTATCCCCTCATAGCAAGCAGTACTTTGGTAAAACTCTGAAGGTTTACAAGGAAATGAGTGAGAATTCCTGGTAAATTGAGATTGATGGTCTTGGATGTCCTCAAGCCCAGTAGTGGTTAAGGTCAGTTCAGGGTCAAAGCCAAGACTGGACTTGCGGTACAAGGTCATACTGAGAAACAGGGTCCCAGGATGATAGTATAGCTACAGCCACGGCTGGATGAGGACAGAATGGGGTAAGGTCAAAGCAGAGACATGCCTATAACACAATCCCTGGTCAAAGCTAGGAAAACTTGATGTCTTTGCTTCATCAATCATGGTATGGTGAGGAAGGGGCAAGGTTCATATAGGAATTCCCATTTCCTTCAAAAGACATGGGCTGGGGGGGGGCACTCAGTATATAATACGTGGTGGGTATGTGCCGCGGAGAAGACCCCATTTTTACACTCAAATTTCCATTCCAAAGCATAGCATTTTTATCTTATTGAGAAAAAGAACAAAGAAAGCCGTTCCAAAGCATAGCATTTTCTTCTTATTGAGAAAAAAGAAGAAAGAAATCCGTTTCAAAGCTTCGCATGTTTTTTGTTACGCCGTTCCAGCCGCATTGATCCGCTACAATGAGCTGCATTTTTGGTGAAAAGCGGCCCGCCGAGCGCTGCCCGACCATCGCCTCTGCGCGAGTGCACCCGGCGCCCGTGCCGCCGGACTAGCTGCATGCACGTATACCCGTTCCATAGGGATACATAAGCATTCACACGCAGGCGAACCGTTCCTAAGACCCCCGTTTTCACAAACATTTGTAGTTCCTTAGCCCATTCTGAAGACCCTCCTTTTCACAATAAGCCCGTTCCAAAGCCCCCGTTTTTTTGTCTCGCCCGCGGCACATACCTACAACTTTTGGGGTCGAGTGCCCCCCCCCCCCCCCTGGGGACATGGGTTACTAAGTTGGTATCGGGTTCTGTATAATGAGAGATGAAGTGTTGCCATTAGTCTGCAAGCACAAAATGAGATTGCATGTTACTACAAAAAGAATTTATGCATATGTATACATGTAGAAAGTTGTTCTGCACCGGTTTAGATAGATATAAATGGACAAGACGAATGCAGAAGAAAAAATCGTAGAGATGTAATACATGTAGTTGGGCAATGATGATAACTTTCTGAATCCGATTATTGCTGAAGACCATCAAACATAAAGGAGAGGAGATGATAGTGCTGATGGTCATGTTGGTGATGATGATGATGATGATGATGATGGTGATAATGGTAGTGCTGGAGATGATGACGATGATGATGGTTGTGGTGGTAATGATGACGATGATGGTGATGATTGTGATCATGATGATGGTGATGATAGTGATCATGATGATGATGGTGATGATGGTTGTGGTGATGTGCACGATCATAGGATGATGACAATAATGAGAGAGATGAGGTTGATGAAGGAAACGATAATGGTGATGGTAGTGTGCATGATGACAATGACAATAGTGATGATGATGATGGTGGTGTAAATAATGATGTGCTGTGGTGGTAGTGGTGATAATGATGATGATGATGATGAATTAAAAAGAAGCAGGGCCATATTGATGACAAGTTATCCCTCACTCATACACAAAAATATCACCATGATATGAAGGTGGCCAAGCTGATTAGGACGTAAATCACTCAGAATTAAACCACATCAAGTTGAAATTCAATAGTGGCAACCCTGGAGGAGTCAAGAGCTACCACATGTTCACAGTTTATAGCTTGTTCTTGGATGCTTTCTGAAGGTGATGACAAGCTGCTGGTTGAGATGGTGTATAAAGAAACATCTCAAGTGATAATTCAATGATGTTAATGGTTCTGAAAGAGTGATGAAAGAAGTACTGGTTCACAAGGAGCATAAAACAGACCACATGCTAACAGTAGACTTGAAAAAATACTAAATTTACTCAGTGGTAGAATTCCCTTTGTATATGTTCTTCAAACATGATAACATACAATATTTTCAGCCATCTCAAGTAAATTGCAAATTTAAAACATATTCTTATATGAGAATAGAAAATTTACGCATTTGTAAACTGACTCAGACGGAAAGACATTAATGATATTTTGACTGCATTCAAAGTAAAAGTAGCTACAGTTTGTTTTATCTAACAGTAGTTAAGTACAATTTATTCTATTTTTTTTCTTTTAAGATCATTTGCAGCTGAATCTATCTGTTTTTTCAAATCAGTGAAAAGAGGGAAAGTTTATCAATGAGAAGACTGGAGAGGGTGAGCCCAGTGAGGCACTTGATAGAACTTTCATTAAGATCACAATTAAATGTTATCAATCGTCAAACCAGATAAGCTTACAGGGTAAATAATGATAATGGATGTCCCTCCAAATCTAGAAAGAAATTTTGACATCATTAGGCATATCAAATAGTAAAACTATCAAACAAAATAAGTCCTAAAGTAAAAAAAAAAACCTTTTTAAAGAATGATCCGGAAGGGAGGTTCCACTTTATCATGATGGTGCACAATTTCTCATTACATACATAGGAAGTAGAATAAGGCACAAATTCACACACCCCCCTCATGGGACATTATACTTCATCAAGCCCCAGCTACCATCGGGGATCCTTCATGATGAACTTGAGAGCATTCCATGTTGGTTCAGCCTGCACGGCTACCTGCTGTTCCATTCGTTCCGCTCTTCACCAAGACAGGCAAAAATGTGAATTATGTGGCATAGTTCCCAACATGTCTGACCCCATGGCATGGCAGGCACTAGGTAGGCTGATGGGAGCTAGTGACTGGGATCAAGGGAGCCCTAAATCAAACCAGCAAAATGCTGTATAAACTTTTTGATGGCTTTCAGCTACAGAGAGCATTCTACAATGTTAGAAAATCTCACTTCAAATCACGTTTTCATCCAATACATATGTCTGCTAGTTTGCATCTTATTGCAAACATAGGATGGATATGGAAGATCGGAGGGCACACTTTCCTCGTACACAAAACTGTTGTTAATCCTAAGTAGCTCTAATTGAGAATACTGACCACCTGATAGAAATATGCTTACAAGACTTCATATTCCCATCAAACAATTTTAAACTAAACTTCCTCTTATCATAACAGAGCTCCAAATGTTACATCAAACCAAATTTCTCTGTCTCTCTCTCTCGCAAAAACAATAATGTTTAAAAACAAAGCAAGGAATAACGAGTCTAACTTGCGAGTTTATCTGCTGGAGCATAATTTTTCTCCTCTTCTTTTTTTTTTTTTTTTTTTTTTTTGCTTTCCACTTATTCATTCCAATAAAAAGACCAGGGCTTCAAACAGATCCACAAGATTGATCCTTCTTCTTTTCTACCAATTTTTCAATCACTTTCTTTGATACCTGGTCACATCACGTGGTTGGGGAGAGGATTTTCTTTCACAGAGGAGCCTATAACCTGAAGCCCTTGGTGAAAGGTGTGATATCATAAAGGTTTACGCTTACTCTTTGACTGTCAAAACCGAGTGAAAATGATTTATGTATGCTTCAAAGAGAAACAGAATGAACGGAGAGAGAAATGTGGGAGAAATCAGGGTAATATTCAAGCGACAGGTGTAATTCCAAACTGCTTTATTCCCATATTCTGATCCCATTAATGTCTGCATCAGTATCAACAGTTACAAATGAAGTGATGACAATCCTAACGATGGGAAAATGTTGAACAATGTTGATGCCTCTACCTAGATAATCAAAACCCTTTTTCTTTGCACCTCAGAAATCCATCAGCAAGATAAACCAAACATTCAAGATTAGCGACAACACCTTTATATCTCTAATAATCCATAGAACATTCTGGCAATTACATTCGCAACATTGTGTTGTTTTATTCCTCATAATCTTTTTGCATAGTGGGGGAACGTATTTGTAATTGTCTGGCTAGGGGCCAAGTGACCCGCTATGACATGAATTCTAATATCTTGTCAACGCAGGCAAATCATTCTCAATCTCCATCCCCCCCCCCTTTCAAAGAAAACACTTTACCATTCGAAATATTACATGATCTACTTTAATGCTTACTGAATGCGTGGAGCTACAACCATCGTAGGTTTAGACCCTGCCTTAGTGTGAACGGTATAGTAGTCATCCTATTTAAAGAGTGCCAAATGTCATTCTATTGAGAATTAGCATATTCCTGTAACTTAATGAAAACACAATCACTTATCTCTTGGAAAGTGAATTCTTTATTTTTTCTGAGACTAATCGTTTTCATTTTTTTTTAAAATAACAACAAAATTCACAAATAACAAGTTGAGATTCTATTAACCAGTGAACTTTATAGTTCAGTATACAAATAATTTATGTTTGCTAGTGCATTAGTGCATGAGCCACAAAACATGAATTATTTATTTTATAAAATGGCTCAGCAATAAGAATATAAAGAGAAAAAAATAAGCTATGAACCTGAACCGAAATGTCAAGAAAGACAAGAATGGCAGAGTCATGGAGGCCACCATATGCTTTCTTTCATGACATCTCATAAAGTGCAACCTAACCAGTGTAATGCGCGTATTAGTATGTGCATCAATGTCCTTTCCATATAAAAACATATATTTTATCGCCCAATAGGTTTGTATGCGCCAGAGGTATCACACACGTGCATTATCACTTTTAGCCATGGGTTATCACTTTTTGATGGGAAATTTTTTGCACGCTCATGATGGTGGGAAAACTAAACGCAAGCCCACTTGGTATCAACAGACCAATCAGAATGCTTACATTCTAGAACCCATTTTATAAGAGGGTTGAATTTGATCAGTTTCATATGAATATGGACTTTTGTCTTTGGTGATGATCTAAGTGCAGGTAAAGCAGACCCTCCTGAGGGATCACTTCCTCTTTGATGGCTAATGTACATCATCACTTCCTAATTTTGGAAGGCGGCTGCTACCTGGATGGTATTTCATCTGTCTGACCCATCAAACATTGAGAAGGGGGGTTAGGGTAGGATTCATTGAGGTGATGCTTGTTACCCCTTCCCATAATCCTTCTCATCAAATCCTCCTGATTACTGACCTCAAGAAAACATCTCAGGATTTCAACAATCAATCCAACCACTAACAACAAAATCCTTCATCTCCACCTTTAGTAAAGAAAATAGATACTGTATGAATGCGGTAAAGGAAAGAAAGGTCATTTTTAGCCATGTTTGCATAAAAGGTGCAACATTTGATGGACATTTCTGGGGCACGATTACAGAAAGTTGGAAATAAGAGTTGTTCAACTTCAGGTTCAAGCAGGTTGGCTATATGTTCCATATGCTTGGCCTAATAAACAGGGGCTTGTTCCCCTTTTTTTGCTATTGAAGAGAGAGTTGTGTTACATGTGGTTGAAATGTGTGGAGTTGATGACAGGTCGGCAGAAGGGCTATTTTGAGGATTAACATCATTTGAGAAAAGTTTAGGAATGTTAATGGCATGTCCATCTACCAAACAATATTTTGTTCTCCAAATAATAACCATATCACCTCTAACATTATTTCAGTTGGTAAATAAGTTGGGAAAAATATATGCACACCAAAAATGAAAAACAGATGTGGAATATGAAAATAAAAGCCAAAAAAAAAAAAAAGTGAACTGTAAGCTATTTCTATACTACTTTGCAAAACAGAAGTTTCTAAGAGAACACATGGAATAACCTAGTTTGAAAACTTTTCACAATAAAAAATAGCACATCCACCTGTAACCTGAGATCAAGTTCTCAAAACATTAAAAGCAGGGAATAAAACTTAAAAGCCTCAATATACATCAAAAAAAGAAAGCAATTAATGTCTAATTGGCACTACAAAGTTTCCCCATTAGACATCTAACCAGCTAATGATGAGAATTCATATTGAACTTGTGCTTCATTGAAAGCTGACCCCCAAGGTGACAGGTATTAATTAGTCCTTCCTTGCTATATTATAAATGACAGTTGGTTTCATTCCAAAAATAAAAACATGACTGGACAAATAAAAAGTAACTGCCAGGAATTCACCTATAACAGTGCAGCTGAAGTCCATTTCTAATCTCTTTCTCTCCATCTCTCCAACACTTCTCTACAATCCCCTCCAATTAATTTCCAATCAAAGTAAGTATGATGATCTATTCTATGAACATGTATGAAATATTTATGTCTATGCATTAGTCGCTTATACCTGCATTAATGATCACAAAACCATGTGATCTTCTGGTAAAGCCAGTACACATGAGTAATCAGTACCAACAAGCTCTTTACAAGGGAACAGATATTAGTCGCTGGATTAATTACAACTGAAAGGTCACAGTCTCATTAAGGAGTGATACAACACACTTTGTTTTGCTTCCAGTATTTAATCAGCTTTTCAGATGGAGACACATTAAGAGTCCTTAAACTGTCTGCCAGTCTTTCAACTTTTAAAGATGGATGAAGAAATTACTGGCTGGTATCATGATCTGAAACATCTGATCTAAAAGCAATGGAAATATCAACACTGATAGCATACATGTACATTCTAGAATACTAACATGTAGACCCTGTACATTAATGGATAGCTTAATGATTTATATCAATTTTGTGAACTTGAATACCCTCTTCCAAAAACCATTTTGGATTTCCCCCTTACATTGTAATATTTACACAGCCTACAAGCATTCTTGAGCATTGTATAATGTAAACAATTAAATTTTTCAAATGTTTACACAAGATGAAGTTATAGAAGCACTTTGCTCACATTATAATGTTGGGGGGAGGGCTTTTGAAATTCATATTCTAGGTTGCAGCTTGCATGCCATCTACTGATATTTGTCTAGTACTTGATCCAAGTATTCTTATAAATTCACACAGAATTTTGTCATTTTTCTAAAAGATATATTCATCTAATTAAATCATAAAACTGAATAAAAATGTACTAAAGTATATGAATCATAACAGAAATTATAGCATGACAATATCTTTCTTTTAGTTTTTATTAGTCAAATTCGAGAAAAATATAGAATCAAAACAAAGCTATGTAAATAATTGCACAAAGCAGCATTAAGAAAATGTAAAGCAAAGACTTATAGCATATAACTAAGCTGGTTCTCTGTGAACTTTTACAACAACAAACATACACAATACACAATTTATGGTGAATATTCTTCAAATAAAAATGAAAACGATACTTGAGCAATGATCAAAGGACCTAAAATATTCTATCAATCTTTATTACTTTTAACATTATAAAAAAGCTCATATCTTATCATTATCAGATTAACAAATTTTCTATTGAGTAGCTATTATATCATAATGAAAGATAAAGCATCAAGCTGTCTGTCTGTCCTTCAGACTGCCAATCTTTTGCCCGGCTGCCAGTAATTTGCCAAGAGGAGACAGATATCATAAACAGATCAAACATCACAATAGATAAACCAGATATGGAGAGTACTTGGTCTGTGTCTGTCTATCATTTTCCTTGGAACCCCTCTTTCTCCATTTGACTCCAATATGAGTGATTGTATGTGCATATTATTTCGTACCTCTTTCTCTAGTGCTCTCTCTGTGTCTCAATATATTTTCATCTTCAACTAATTGTTTTGTTTTTGCTTGTTTCTGTTGTTTGTTTTGTTTGTCTAATATTCTCCAACCCTATTTCTGTTTTTTTTCTTCAAATTTCCATCAGTCTTCTTGCCTTATTCATCCTTTTCTCTCTCTCTCTCTCTCTCTCTTCCTTTCCCTTCCACTCTCTACTCTCCTTCAGTCTTGCTCCTTGTTTCTCTATTTGCAGCTCTCACTTTTGCCTCTTATACTTCAGCTTTCTGATAAATTTCTAAAAAGTATTCATTTCAATTGTTGGTTATCCTCACCTCCATACCTCTTTCTTACAATGAATTTTGTGACAATACAGCCATCAAATTACACTTCCTGCATTCTTATCTACCCTCTATGTGACTTTCTTATCTACCACTCTCTGTTTCATTCCATCACTTTCTGCTCAATAGTCCCATGTATATCTTTTTCCTTCATGCCCTCCTTCCTCATGCTTTTTTCTAACTTTCTACTCCAGTCTCTCCCTCCATCATCTCCAATCCTCAATCTCCCCCTCACCATTCCCTCTTCCTCACCCCATCTCTCCTCATTCCCCCATCTCTATCCCCTCCTACATCTCCCCTCCCTAATCTCCTCGTTCTCTTCCCCCTCCCCCTCTCCCTAATCATCCCTCCCATCAATATCCATCTCCACCATTATCTCCCTCCTCCATCTCTATCATCTTTGAGTGTGTTTATTGAGAGTAACAGAGGGCTAATAAGCGACCAAAGTTCCGAACTAGCTAATACCAGTTACCCTCGATAAACACGATGGTGACTTGATTACCGAACTAGCGTACCGGACTTGAGTTCCGCAAAAAAGGGGGATTTGATTACCCGTTGAACGAGATCGGCGACTCAAGTCGTGGCAATAAACACAACGCCACTTCGGTTGTGTTTCGTTTGGGATCTTTGGACTCTTGTTTCCGGATGAGATAAGAAGTAATAAGCCCGCCAGATTTGACCTTCACTGCCGGGTCATCTTGCAGCTGGGCATAGGCTTGAGGGTTTCGGGAACTCAGATCACGACGATAAACACGACATCCAGAAAAACCACCCATTGTGAGCGCGATTTGTGTTCATGACTCAAGTTCCCATTTCTAATTTCTAGAAATCGAGTTCCCTCAATAAACACACCCATAATCTCCCCAATCATAGGTTCTAGGTATCAACTGGCTCTCACCCTAACAGTTCTGTACCCCTACTCATCCCAAGTCCTTTCCTAATTACCTCATCTCTAAAGAGTCCCCTGAAAATCCTTCCATCCACAGTCCTATCTACACAGTATATCTTACTACTCTTTACCTCATTATCTCCTAACTGTTCATAATAGGTTTGTATTGTCAATCATCATTATCACAGTATAACAACATTCTGCAGATGATCTGTGTCATCTCATGGTTTACAGAGCATGCATGCTGGTAGTGAGAGTTTGCATCAAACCTCGCATGACAAGCATGCTTGCAGCAGCTTGGTATGTATGGCAGATGTATCAAGATGATGATTCCACAATAAGTGCTATCAATCATATCAGGAGTGTTTCATAAACCATTTGCTTCCTGGTAATGAGTTTGAGTTGATAAAGTCACACTCTGATGAGTTGTTGAAACACAGACCTAAAGAAATAGCTCCATGATGTTTCTAAAAAAAACCTGTTTAACCAACTAATGTGTCCTTCTATTTAAACATACATGTAATATGAGTTGGTAGATAAACACACATATATAAAGAGAGAGAGAGAGAGAGATAAACAATAGTATAGTATTTGCAGTCTATACCAACCAATGTATCCGAATAATGCTTGCACCCCCCCCAAAAAAAAAAAAAAATTGCCTGCCTTACAGACCATCCATAGCTCAAGCCTCAACGGTTGAGATGATTAAATTTTTAGGAGAAGTCATGAATATTTGTTTATTCTATTAAAAAGACGATCTCCAGCCCCTTAGACCTATCTTTTTCATGTCCCAGAAATTTCAAGCCAATGGTCTTAATACTTGTGAAGAACCCAAACAGCCAGGGATTTTTCAGTAGATTTGATTCATGCATTCCCATGAAATTTATACATAAGTTTTGATTTTACGCATAAAATGTTGGCTCAGCAAAACACAATGCACATATTTTCTTCTACCTTGCTCCGCAATCTATGATTCAAAGAACTGAGCTTCATACGAAGGTCAAAGGTGAGAGCACAGCAGTTACCGGGGATATTTCTCAGGTCAGAGGTCAAGCCTTTCCTGCACATGACATTGTTGCCCCCTCATATAGACAACGTTATCAAAATGCTAATATTGACTGTTGACTTCGCAGTCTGACTGACTACCAGGCAAACCAAAATATTGTTGTTATCATAACTCAAACCACTTATTCATGGTTCATAAAATAAAATGGAATTTGTTTTGTATCAGCTCTGCCCGACAGGCTTGAAGAGATCATATTTCTATGATGGAAGGAACAAAATAACGCAACATCCCTGCATCATAAATAAACCAAAGAGAGATCAGGACCTGTGTTCAGAAGGATTTATGCTGCAGTGTAATCAAGATGTACATGTACAGTCAAAGAAAATCACTATTTGTAATAATTCTTCAGACAGAATTTCATCAAACCTCAAACAATGAAAAATTATTTTTCCATTCCCCCCCCCCATAATCATTGCTTCATCTCACCTGTCAGCCACCCTATACAAGACATATACCAGAGGCTGTCAAAGTATGACAAGATATAAAATCCAAGATATATAATAAGCCATTCCGCTGTACAATTTTAAAAAATCTGTATGTTTATAAACAATTCAAAGTCTTGGTTTCGTTCAGATTATGTGCTTTAAAAAGATTTGTCTGCATTGTTTCAAGTTCGGATAGACACTTTCTCTTCAGTAAAATCATGGTAATCCACATTTATCAACATCCACCCCTAGCTAGGCTTGCCACGGGACAGATGAACGCATGCATGTGGGACTCAGTTTTCGGCTCTAGAAAATGCATTCTACTCATACTGTGAAAATACATGAAAAGGTCATATCTATATAAGGATAACATGCAGTGATGAAAGTTGATTACGAATCTGGAGCGCAAGCTGCATTTGTACAGCAGATCATTTATTCTAGAGAGAGAGAAAAGAAATACTTTTTCCCTCCTGAAGGCAAGAATAAATCCAGGATGAAGTATTCAAAAATACAAACAGATTCAAGAAAAATTTGCACATTCAGCTAAATATATACAAGTACTTTCTAGTACCCCCTTTCTGAATTGGTAAATATTGATTTTGTTCCCATCACTCACAAAAATTATTTTAGTTCTGTACATCATATATGAAAATTTATAGCAAATATGACCAAGTTTTCTGTAGCTTTTCAGTATACATTCTACAGCTTATATTCCCCTCTAGTGCACTGATGGCATTAACCAAGAGAAGATGATTTTAATTTCAGTTAATCAACCTTTTTTTTTGGATTTACGGCACCGTCATGATTGGTAATCAACAGGTGAATAATGACAACATATGGGAGGAAGCATATCTCGTCACACATGTTCTTCTGGAATGTCACACTGAAAAAAAAAAATATTAAACACTGCCAGCTTGCCTGATAATGAGAAACAGTGATATCCTCGACATTCAAAATACTGTAAAAGGGAGTGCATTCATGGAATTGAGTTTGATCCCATTTCATTTTATTCAGAGATAAGCTGTGAACTGAACATGAAGTAAATAATACCCATGACGACTGAAATTGTAGGAAGTGGGAAAGTTTGGTAAGGAGATTTCTAAGGTCTTGTTTCAGTTAATCCCATGTTTTTTACCTTGGTAGGTATGGTCTACTTTCATCCTCATTATTGTGAAGTTTGACCAAATGCTTCATTAGCCAAGTTCGGATTATAGAGCATACAGCTATATCTTCTAAGCATTTCATTCCTAAAAGCTATGACTGCAGAATGTCTAGATATGTATGAGTACCAAATCTTCTTTAAAATTCAAATGTTAAGCTTATTGCATGCCGATTTTAAAATTCAGGTGTTCCTTTTAAGATTTTACAGAGCATGTCTGCTGCAAATCATTCAGCATACATGTGCAAACATCTGGGGAGCATTTCATGAAGAGTTTTGTTAGTGATTTTCACTGACAAGTGTTATAAGCTACTGAAAATCCTCACATCTGATTGGCTGAGAGCAAATTAGTCCGTGAAACTGATAAGACTCTTCATGAAATGCTCCCCTGATCTGATATCATTCTGCTGAGCAGAGAATGATCATTCCATGTAATTCAAAACCACCTTCTTGATTTTGCTAGAAATGATCTTGAAGATAGAATCCTTTCTATAAAACTCACTTTACAGCAAACCTCACCAATGCACACAATGTAAACAAAACGACATGTCAGACCATAAAGCCCTCAAGATTAGCATTATTAACATTTACTCATACTAGACAATACTCAGCAGCTCTTGAACACAGTAATTAAATCATAACCATTACAAAGGGAAGCCAAATGTATACTCATGAAACCCTCTTAGAAACTGCACCCATATAAAATACAACAAAAAACACAGAAAAAGAAAGCAATCCACATTGAAGTTACACTGAACCAATTGAGAGAAGGTGGGAGAGGACACAAAGTCAACCACATATGAAACATTTGACCTTGTTGCACTCTTTCTCACAAAAAGAATCTTCATAACCTGCAACAAAATAATCAAATAATCAAAAGATGTTGTCCAAAACAGCATTATACTTGACTATTCTCAAGCAGTTGTAAACAAATTGATTACCAATGGTATCAGTTTTTAAAAATAATAGGAAAGAGATTGAAGTCTTACATAATGGATGGATACAAGGAAAACGGCAAATTTCTCAATTTTGAGTTTTTTTTTAAATTTTTGGACATCTTTCACTAACATCTTGAACCTCACGGTGTTTCAGACCATAATGTCTGATGTATTGGCGTATCACGCGGCGGGAGGCAGATAAGGGTGTTTTTGAATTCCTCTTATTTATTCCTCTTATTCCTCTTATTTATTGTCTCTCAAGACAAAAATTAATAAAATCACGGTTTGCGTCTGACTTACAGTTTTTCATTCCAAGTTATGGTTGGTTTCAGGGTTTTTGAGTAGTCATACACATGTTTCATCTTAGTTTGAGAATTTTTTTAATCAGCCGCTCACAACATTAGCCAATGTCTTTAAAGAGGTTGAGATTGAGGTTTGAAACTATGAAAGTGATGCACTCAAAACTAACTTTTTTTAAGTTGCGCACTGATCTGTCACTTTGTGAAAACGGATGAATTATGAATATACATCAGTTTATTTTTTTCTACTGTTGTCAGTGGTAGAAGTTACTGCAAGCAGTTAAAGACAAATAATTACAAAACATTTAGGTACCATAATACCACTGCTTCACACAAAAGTTATCTGCAGCTCTATTGTCATTTTAACCCCCCCAAATATACATGTATTTCATTTCATAACCTGTGCAATGTTATTACAGAAACAGGTGAATCTAGAACAACCTTCATAGAAATCAACAACAATAACCCTTTTCTCTCGAACAGAATGCCTGAAGATTTGAATAAAGCTGTGAAATTGTGGTAAGATAATTGACAGCATACCAATAACAAAGTGGGGGACACAACAGGTAGCTTTAAATGACATAGGAAATCAAGTGATATTGTTTGCTTTGATTAGGTACGCCCGCTTAATTTCTGGATGACTGCATGTTACATTCCACTAACCGCTTTGATGATATGCTTAGATGATCATGTGTCATTTATTTACAAATTCTGTACCTAAATAACATCTTAAAACTGAATAAAACAGAATTAATTTTCAAAAGGATATTTACAACTGAACAAAACATGGGGCCAAAAGATCCCTTGGAGATGAAGTATGTTTACTCTAAGATGGTTAATTGAGTTACTATTCCACAAAATAATTACTCCATCCATTTTTAAAAATCATTGCTTTCCAAAGTTGCGTTCGTTTATCTGCATCGCGATTCCGGTGTATACTCTTCTGTACTATGGCAAAGCATGACATACAATCATATCCTTTTCTCCTTTTTTTTTTCAATTCTAGGGGAATATAGCAGGTCCTGAACTTGTCATATCTATATCTCCAAACCATTCTCAGCCTTGCTATTTATAGTAGAAACCCTTTATTGATGTTTATTGCTGAGATGCAGTAGAACAGGTGTGGATATTGGTAAGGTTATAGGGTTGTAATGAGGTCCAACTGAGAGCAAAACTGGGAAGAGGCCAAGACCAGACTGGCTACTTGCTAGGTATGTCCTCATCAGCCATCAGCTTGAAGAATAGCCCGCTACTGCTAATCCCACAAATTAGCCCAATCAGAAAATAGTGAGCTAATTCTCAAATGAAGACAGAATTAGCCCACCATTTAGCTCGAAAAGTAAG
Organism: Echinometra lucunter; assembly: GCA_029962745.1. Lineage (NCBI taxonomy): Eukaryota > Metazoa > Echinodermata > Echinoidea > Camarodonta > Echinometridae > Echinometra > Echinometra lucunter. The sequence continues at coordinate 40,760,592 of CM057152.1, forward strand.
TCACCTAAATCTTGGACTTATTTGCTGACTAGCCCGTTCATTTGCAAAATAGCACCCTGTTTCACCACGTCTTCAGCTCAAGCTTCGAGGGTTGGCCCATTGGGGTCCGCCCACTTGACCGAAGGCCCGACATTTCTCGTATCGTATTTTCCTTCATCACAAATAATGCGCTATCGGTATATGAAATAATTATGTTTCCTTTAGTATGTTTAGTCCTCGTTGCCCCTTAATAATTAATAAACTTCCTTCTGGCACAGGAATTGGTCAGAGCGGTGTGATATTATAGATCACAATTTGCTATTTTCGGCCTCGCGGGCTTTCGGTGAAGTGGGTTGTCACCGGCTCATTGATCCCATCATATACATGCGCCAACATTGGAGAATATAGCTCAAGCTAGATTGCAATGTACTGAGCTCAAGCTGATGAAGGCGAGATTGCACACTTCAGCTAAGTTTGGGTTAATACCCCAGATCCCAAAGTAGTAGGCTATTCTTCAAACTTGAGCTGATGAAAATCAATCTAATCATGACATCTCCAGTAGCCTGAACGAGATCAAGTTTCAGGTTCAGACAAATCAGTGATTCTTGAGAAAGAAATCTAACAAACAGGGGCCCAATGGACATGGGCCATCAAATTTTAACTCTGAACTCTCAAAATTCTGAAATTAAAACAGGGGCCAATGGATCAATCAGCGCTTGGATCAATGCTAAACATTTCAATCAAAACCCCTTTTATAAAAGTTTGTTGAGTTCAGCTCCTTTGCTTTTTGATCACCTTTATCTTTGAATACATTTCTGCAGAATGTCATAAACAAGAGACTGCTACACTAAATCTTGATCCCACATCATGATGTCACTTATTATCCAACATCAGAGATATTAAAAACGATTTTCAATTTTTTTTCTTCTTCAATTCCTGTGGTTAAGAAATGTCCCATGAGGCCATTTCCATGAATTACATTTAATGAGTTCCTTGTCTTGATGAAATAGAAAAGTTTAACCAACAATGTCATTAAATGCCTTTTTTCAAAGTTATCAAGTTTCTCACATGTTCATAGTGTAAATCATAAATGTCAACATATTCATATAGGCAAACAAAATCATCTTTACCGGTGGCACCACCAAAATCAAATTTTCAAAGATAGACAATGAAGTTATTAGTAATTAAATCATTGACAATACAACTTCTACATGTAGATGGCGACTGTTGATATGAGTTTGTCTGAGACTGAAGTGGTTGAAAATGACCTGTCTGGAGCCAATTTGCTGATTACAGAGGCATAAACATGATTGATATACAAATTAACAATCAAATTCCAAGATCTTCTGATAGTACAAGTCGCCTGATAGGAGTTTAAAGACACCCAAATTGATGGCGTATTGATAATGAGTACACATTAAGTGCTTGTGAAGTCTGTACAATATCTTGAGTCTCATTCCTCCAGTGTTATACCGAGTTTTCAAAAATTATAAAAATTTCACATTTTTCTAGTTTGGAATCACTGTTTCAAATGTTTATACTGATACCCTGTGTTCAATGCAAAAAAAAAAAAAAAAACTTATTTAAAATCAATGATAAAATGACATTTTCAAATACACTGTAGTAATCATCAGTTTATTTTCCAACTTTAAGATCCACAGCCATGCTGTCATAATATTGCTACTGCGGGTAAATCATGATGTACAAAGGAGAGAAATCTCTGCATACATGCAGTGTCATATTTCACACGCAATAGTCAATATTTACATTACTAGAATTCTTCTTGGCAAAACTTAATTTCATATTTTTCATCATGCATGTATGGGCATTGACATTGAAGTGAGCAAATATCAGAGAAGTGATATCAATTACAAAGATGAATCTAAAGTTATATGCTAAGTCACGGCTGATTAGTACTGGTAGAAAATTCACTCAAAAGAACATACTGGTAGAAAATTCACTCAAAGGAACAATCCATAAAAGAAAGGAAAGAAATCTTAAAGGGGTTACCCAATGCTGAAACAATGTTAGTTCATTTAAAAGAGCATGATTTCATCAGCAGAAAATCATCTCATCTGCCTAAATGTTTTTAAAATGTCGTGTTGCCAAGGAAACCCCCAAATGTGGTAAGATTTCAGGATATTTTTGACCCCTCAGCTGTGACCCAGTTTCAACTGGGTACCCACTTTGACGTCAAGATGACGTCAAAATGGGTACCTTGTCGCGCAATTCTAGCAAAATGCACGCAAGGCATAATACATACAGTACAGTCTAGCGCGCAGCACAACTGCAATGCGCGAAGTGGGGTACCGTACCCACTTTTACGTTATACCTCATACTAAAATTTTTTGGTCAACTCTTGACTTTATATGAGAAAATTAGCCAAAATGCATTGATTTCGATTGAAAATCATCAATTTTTAATGTTATTCTTCTTAGAATTCTATTCTCGATCATATATCAATTTTTTTTTACCATTGTGTAATCACTTTAACCCAATGCAGATGGACTATTTTTTGTACATTATATGTACCCAGATTCCAGTATACACTTGTGTGAACTAGTTCCTGTGTTTAATTCCAGAATACAAGTGTCAAGATGGATGCTTGATGGTAAAGCTGAGATCACAAATAAAAAATTAACAGGTGCATTTAATATCAATAGAATTTTTTTCCCTTTTTTTAAAAAAAACAACACATGCACACGTTGGCATCAATATGCATATGCACACAAATTTATTTGACATGTATGATAAAACAGCAGTGTAGATAAAATGCCTTGCTCAAGGGCATAAGTGCTGTGCCGGGGATCGAACCGCGGACTTACGCGTCTCCAGTCAAGTGCCTTAAACCACTAGACTATGGCACCTGTACAATATCAATATCAATAGAAATTGCATGGATGTGATACCTATCCTTTGAAGGTTTCCATGGTAGCAGAGCGTATGGCAGTAGAAGGCTTCATGGCACACCATGTATTCTTTCTTGGAAATGAGAGTTGTCCTGAAAAGGACCTACTCACTCTCCTGTTTCTTCTTCCATTTACAATATTAACATTATCTGTGTTTTTGCCAGCAATACACAATTTATCGAAAAATATGAGTACATGGCAAGAATTATAAAGGAGTTCATCAAATAAAGAGGGCTACCGAATGTTAAAATCAAATAAGATATATTGTATTCTAGGCATTCCTAAGACCTCTGTTTTCTGCCATCATTCCTTTAAGGTAAAAAAATGTGAAATCAATAGAAAATACCATGACAAGAGCAAATGTTACGGAACACAGAGTACAAATATTTCCAAATATCTTATTTTAATTCTGATACAACAGAGTATGATTTTCAACGTGAATCACTGAGGGACAACTGTCCTTCAAGAACACCAAATTGACATTCCATGCCTTCTTTGCTTTAGTCAATATTTTGCAAGTTTTCTTCTGTAATTTTCCTTTTTAAATCTGATGACTTGCCATGCTCTACAGAGAACATTTAGAACTCTGAAATAGGGTTCTAATCCTGATGAAAATATCTCTCTATTCAGGGTAATGATACATCAATAACCATGTATTTGTATGCCAAATATAGGATAAAGTTTGGCATTAAAATGAAGTTTTTTACAATTCCTATCCAACTGTCAATCATTTCTTCTCCCTAATGGACAAGATTGCTACCAGCAAATTTACAAAAGTATGCCCAAATTATATATCATTTGAACTCTCCTCTAAAGAGAAAGCATAATATTTTGTCACCTTTTTGTCCAGCTTTTGTATGCACTTTCAGAAAAGGGAGTAGGCATGTTTCTAAGATTCTGACACACTTTAGGAAAGACATAACAACCTATGCCCTAGCGTGTCGAAAACATGAAAATTGTACCCCGTTAAATGCCTACCAGGGAGGATTTATGCGATTTGAACATTGTATTCCTAGTCAACAGTGTCCAAATCTGAAGGACTATGAAAGCAAATAGTCACCCAGGAGAAGTTAAGGAGAAATATGACTTGAAAATAGCTAAGGGCAAGGGATTAAACCATGATCTAGAAATTGGAATTCAATGTATAGCTGGGCAATTGGAAAACAGTTTATTCCGCCGACTCGTGAAGTGAGAGTAAATTTGGCTTTGTGAACAACAAGCAGATGAGGACAGATGAGGAAGTCTTCACTATTTACAATTCTCCTTGCACTAATCTCCGGATAAAAACTGCACTTTCTTAAAGAGAATGAAAAAAGGTCATCCTCAAGTCTGGTAGGAGAATAACAAAAAGTAAGGCCTGTTCCCTCAAGGAGTCCACTAACAGGGAAATAAGTCTGATTAAAATTAACACAAATTCATTTGCTGAATCAAGCATTGCTAGGGTTAAAACTTAAGATGCAGTGCAAATGATCTATATATCAATCTAATATGTTACGCCTAATAATATTTTTAAAAAAATAGAAGAAAGCACAATGAAAGAAATACCCACCCATCCATCTTCTCTCACTGTTAAAAATAGCAATCATGGACCTTGAATAACATGTATCAACATGGGACAACATGTATTTCCTGGCTAACATATTTCTGGTGTAATTAGTTACATGCCTGATTGTCAAGTTGTTGTTTTGATAGGTTCGGGGTTTGCATTGGAGTGAGTAAAAATGAAAGAATGTAGGTTCCCCTCAGTGGCTGGAAATTTGCTTAAGGCCTGAGCGCAATCTAGGCACGATTTACATACATGCCTGTACAATTATGAGAGCATGAAACTCATGAACCCCCTAATTTAGCCTCATCCAAGCTCTTGCAGTTTGTTTTGTTTGTGCTTTCATCTTGGCCTCACATGATACTGGTGGTATTGCTCCTTTTACAGAGGAGTTTCTGAGGTCTTAAAATGGTATCCATGGAGGATGCATTACAAGCTGGAAGCATATTTTCAACCAAGATGTATATATTTAGGTCTACGACCCACAAACGAGAAACACTTAAGCACTGATACTTGAAAAACTTTGCCTTGGTGAAGAAATCACTGCATACAAGCCATGTCATGCTGTAATATACTTATTTCTTCAGGTAAGAGGTGGATACAAAGGATAAAATGTTTGGAAATCTGTAAACTAATGCATATTGTGCATTTTCTTCATTTCAATTGAAGCACAAGGGCTTACTGCACTCTTGGCAATAAATCTCTCTCTCTCTCTCTCTCTCCTCTTTGCATGTTACCCATTGTTGAGGAACATTACAAAAGAGAAAGAATGGTGCGATCATGAACACAAAAGGACTTGTCTCTTTAAAAAATAATGTAACAAGGTTTGATCTTGCTCAGGGTGTCTAGGCTTACAAATGTCAGAGAATCAAAACAAGACTGAAAGAGAGGAACGAATAAGGTGTGATCCAACAACAACATTACCCCCTAGTCTTCATGACTCTTGATGCTTTACCATACCTCAATTTAAATGGACCCTAATCAGAAAGCAATCAGTAGCTATAAGCAGCTGATTGAGCTTCCCCTTTGTAAGACCTTAACTCAATTACCTGATCAGAAGCGATTTGCAATGTCCTACAATCACACAATTAACTCCCCCACAGGCACCTCTGAGGGAACACCATGTTCTTACCCACAAATTGCTCCATGTTAGATTTCATTTCTTTTCACATACTCCTCCTAACATGTTTTTCTTCCAGGCTAGAAGCTGCTGCAAAATGGAAAACAATCTCTCTCAAATTGATCTTATCTGACAACCTACTAATACAATCACAAAATGGTGTAGGAAATGGGTTTTCTTTCTTTCTAACATGCTGAGTCAGAGAAGTATTATTTGATACAAAGGGAAAGCAGTAGATTTACTAGATTATGATTATGAGTACAGAATAAGCTGTATATATCAACTTCAAATCTGGAGACATTAAATAAAGTTTAAGAAATTATGATGGTAAGGCCTAAAATCCTAATGGTTAAAATGATGTACTACATGTAGCAATTGAATACAGGACTTCCTTGAATTATGACATGAATACTCTAATTTCATCAAATACCGTGTAAGTGAGAATAGACAAATAGGTAATGATGATGATGGTGATGATGATGATGATGATGATGATGGTGGTGATGGTGGTGATGATGATGGTGATGATAATGATGACGATGACGATGACGATGACGATGATGATGATGATGATGATGATGATGAAAAATATTGATTGGGAAGAAAATGGAATAAGAGATCCATAAATCATGAAAGCTGCTCCTCGATCTCTCTCAGGGTTCAGCATGGTTCATACTCTGACATCCTTTCAGTCCTTCCAATCCCTGGTGTAAATCTGTCTACACCCTAGCTACTATCCTTCAATACAGCCTTCAGGATGACAACATTGCTGTCAATCTCCAATCCTCCAATCAAAACAGATTAATTGGACTATCACTCCTCCACCCGCAAGGCCTAACACATTGATTTATCGCACCAAATAATGTCCATCTTGTACGTGACTGTCGGCAATTGCTTATCACGTAGGTTTGTGCATTGTCCAGAAAATAATTTCAAGGGAGATGGAGAACAATAAATTTGTGCATCATTTCCATTAAAATATTAGGACATGTTCTTAATAACAATCATTTAAATGTTCATAAACACTGATCACTGCATTTTTCTTCTTTATTGCAGTCTCCTAAATTTTTGTAAAAGTTAAAGTGTCATGTTGCAAGAAGCCCTGAAATATGAAAGAATAGGCGTACTACAACTTTGCAGAGATTCAACAGAGGTATGAACAGTAAGAATCTTCAAAAAGTCAGGGTTATATGGGAATCTCTCATTGGAAAGTAGGCCAATTTCAAACTAATTACCCTAAAAGAAATTTCTCATTTCTTGAGCACGAATATTCTGCCATACCCTGTGCTCACATCCCTCTCTTACATCTTTACATTTAAGTCTACATTCTGTTCCACGAAGTCTACATTCTGTTCCACGAAGTCTACATTCTGTTCCACGAAGTCTACATTCTGTTCCACGAAGTCTACATTCTGTTCCACGAAGTCTACATTCTGTTCCACGAAGTCTACATTCTGTTCCACGAAGTCTACATTCTGTTCCACGAAGTCTACATTCTGTTCCACGAAGTCTACATTCTGTTCCACGAAGTCTACATTCTGTTCCATGAAGTCTACATTCTGTTCCATGAAGTCTACATTCTGTTCCATGAAGTCTACATTCTGTTCATGAAGTCAACATTCTGTTCCATGAAGTCTACATTCTGCTCCATGAAGTCTACATTCTGTTCCATGAAGTCTACATTCTGTTCCATGAAGTCTACATTCTGTTCCATGAAGTCTACATTCTGTTCTATGAAGTCTACATTCTGGGGAGCGTTTCATGAAGAGTTTTGTCGGTGAAAATCACCAACAAATGTTACAAGCTACTGAAAATCCTCGCATCTGATTGGCTGACAGCAAATTAGTCGGTGAAAATCACCGACAAAACTCTTCATGAAATGCTCCCCTGTTCTATGAAGTCTACATTCTGTTCCATGAACAACATCCACAAAAGTGCATTAATTCTGTTATACAATTCATTCTACATTCTGCACAGCATCCCCAAAATATATATTTTCTTCGCAAGAGCTCCCTTTGTATCTGCAGTTGGGAATTTCACTCAGTAATTATAAGAACTTATTTCATTGTTTTGTTGGGGTGTTTTGTTTTTTGTTTCATTTTTGTTTTTTGTTTGTTTTTTTTTTCTTCTTCTTGTTGAAACAGCTCTCCTTTAAAAATTTCAAAGTTTTTGCAGAGTCTCCAAGAGCTACAATGTATTTATTTATTTATTTTGTTTTATTCATTTTATACTGCAGGGTTGGCCTGTTCAGTTTTGTCAAACTGCTTTCCAAAGGCGCCCTGCAAAACACTCAGTGCTCTTTTGTTCCCTGATTCCAGATCAAGATCATGCAGACGTTTTATAATCCAATTTTCATGGCAGGTTAGCTGCCCATCATAACATGTCTTCACACACATTCCAGACAACTTCAGCGTGTCAATCCATGGTCAGTATAGGACCACTCAATGTCATCTGTCATCTCAGATATTATTTCATTTGGCTCACAGCACTGACCCACATGTTGCTCAAGAAGGACTGTTTTTCTTCCACACTTCTCATAGCTTTGTATTTATCCTCGATGGATCTGGAAACTTGATGCAAGGTCAGATTCCAGCAAAAGTAGAAGAAGAAGAAAAAAAGGAAATTACCAAACAGCATCCTTCTTTTTTGTCAAAACCAAACACAGGCATAATCTTATGTCATCTTTGTTTAATCAAATTTGTTTTGAAAGGTGCCCATCTGCAAACTTTAACGTGATAAGCTTATTCACAGTCAACTGCTACATCGTGAGAACATGTTCACATCTATATGTGGGGCAAGATTTTTTTTTTTTTTTTTTTTTTTTTTGGGGGGGGGGGGCAGTATTTCAAAACTAGAAGCACTAATGGTATTATTAAATTGCTTCCTATGGGACATTCACAAATATGCATACAGGCATATATCATCTGAGAGATTTCTAAATTCTGGTTCCCAGCAAACAAAAAATTATGAATAGTTTGGCATAAGTTATCAGTTGGAAGATGATTATCTTACCCCTCTTTCCTGGCACCATCCCATCTCTCTTTTAGTCTAAAAATATTTTGTTTTGTTGCTGAAACCTCTGTTCTGAAATTGTATGATATAATAAAAGTGAGATTTCCACAAGGCAATCTTTTTTTTATTTTTTTTTTATTTTTATAGATTTTATGTTTTCATCTTTTTTCCCCCTTTTTTTAATACTGATTTTCAATCATGAAAGAATTACAATATTTACAAGACTTAGTTTTATTTGTTTGTTTCTACCATAGCTCTCTTGGTTTTACAAGATTCTTTTAGAACTTTCCAGAGCTACACACTACTATTTTACCACTCTGGTATTTTCTTTTTCTTTTTTTTTTTTCTTTCTTTTTTTTTTTTTGCTTCTTCATCTCAGGGTGTAGATCAGGTAATACACCTATCAGTGATGCCTTGCTGGTAGTGGTTGTGGTTACCATGCCGATAGTGAAGGAACAGTGCCTCTAGCTATACTGCCTGACCACCAGAGCAAGAAGAAGGATGACCACAAACAGTGTCAGGAATGTATACAAATAGTCTTTCTGCCTGGTTGAGTGTGATTCCCCTAGAGCCATCCAAAGCTCAAGTTGGTAACCTCAGTGACCTCTTAACCGAGGTCATGCCCTGCTCAGGTCACTCCCTGGCTACTTGCATTCTTTATCTTGATCTTTGTTATTCAAGCCAAAGGAAGGATGTGAAAATTAGAATCTTTCTGCATCATGTTAGCATTTGCTTCCTATTGTACTATAAACCCATTTTCATATTTTAAATCCTGTAGAATAAGCATTTATGTAATAAGTATAATTGCTGGCTGAAATGACTTTTTTATTTCAAGCAATTATTATATTACATTAAGACCATGATAGGTCAATTTTTGTCATTTGTTGTTCATAATTTGTATCATTTTGATTTCTTTGTAAATGTGTTGCTGCAATACAGCAAAATTACCTTGTTCAAGAAATGGTAGCAGGTTTCAGTATCTGGCATTCGTACAATGGTTAAACCTTTGAATGTATTAATCAACAAGAAAAACCAGTAAGACTTTTAACCTTTTGTTTTGACCTTCCAACTACTTTTTAAAATCAATGTAATGTCTTTTCTCAGCCCCAGTTCTAATCCATGGCTGTGTCATAGTAATGTCACTTGGTATCCATTATATTTGTTCATACTGCTAATCACATAGGGATGACATTATATTTAGAATCAATTCAATTAGCCTACCATTAGGGAGCTTGTCAAAACAACATGCCAATGTTTTAATACACTTTGGGCCGGCATACCTGTTCAAGCTAAGGTGATATGATACTTACTAACTTTGTTAACCTGTATAAAGTGCCTCTGATGCACATGCCATACTAGTACTCTAATAGGTCTAAATATTTTGACATATGAGCATGCTGAAGATACATTAGTGTGAATTAAGGAGACCTATTTCTGTAAGATGTGCATCAGGCGTACCACTTCAAAACTACATGTATGGCATGCTTGAATAATGAATGTATAGTTAGATCATCATTCTGGTCTTTCTGGAAACCTGAAAAGTGTATCAAGAGCCTGTGAGAACTGAAGTATGAAAAGCACTAACCTAGTCAATTACAAGTAGTTGGCATTCCAGGCATACCACTGGAGGGGTTTAAGGTGTTTAGGAGACTTTACAGAAGAACTGTCAATACCTCCTACCAACCAGCCCAGTTGTCAAACCAAGGCAATTTACCACCCTAAGCACCTTTACATTTACATGTGTGCCAGATATTAAATAGAATGGTCACTCTAGTTCTATTCTTAGCATCCACTTCACCCCCTCAAATGGTTTGAGATTCATTAACTTCATACATAATAGAGCACTCAGGAAAAGTAAGTCAGCTGCTTTTGCTCTTCTACCCTGTACAAATGCAACCGTATGCAGGAACCATGGTTTTGAAATACACCTCTTTTGGGCCTAAATAAGATCAAGTCTATAACTTCCAAAAAACAAAAGTAAACCTAAGAATATACTTCTACTGGAGAAATCAAATGGCTTAGAAATCAATTCTACATGAACTGTCATTTTCTATTGAGTATTTTTCTTTTCTTTTCTTTCCCTTTCTCATAACACTTAACAGTAACACTATTGGTAATAATAACAAAAATAAAAACTCTATCTTTTCTTTAGGCCACAGTAATTGACAGTTGACTGTATTCAAATGAAAACCATTTTCAAAATTTCTCTGAACTTCTCCACCCTTACAACATTGCAATCTACAGTAGGCATAGGGGGTTAGTGTATAACACAAAGAGAGAGGGGAGTGGATATTTGGTGGTAAGCCCCATTGGCCGCAATCACTGGCAATCATTACCTAGACCTTCATCATTTGTGATGTGGTTAGTTGTAACACACAACAGGGCCAGGAGGTCAATGAACTATTGCTTGCAGGATACCATATGTTTCCCTCCAGATACAAAAAAAAAATGAAATTGATCATCTCTCTTTATTCTATGCTTTCTTTCTTTATGCTATAAAGATTTGGAACAACCTTTGCTGATTTTCTTAACTTTGAATACCCTCCTTTCTAGAAAAAATACACAAAGTAGTTCCTCTTCATCAAAACTATGGAAGAACATTAACACTTGGATTAGATGAAGTGACTTTAGCAATGAAAGGGTTTTGAACAAAGAGAAGTGTGGGACTTAGAAAATACAACTCCAAAACTTCATTTCAGATGAGCCACTTCCACATTATTCAGTGTACATCCATGTCAATTCCTTGTTATATAGACAAGATGACCAGACTTTTAAAAAAAAAAAAAAAAAACCTAACTTGTCAACTAATTCTAACCTTCTGCCATTTCAGACTTGTGAATTCATAATACAATCAATTCATTTCTGACTTTCATAATCAAGTTATTCTGTGTCCTCCAACCCTGCTAATTTGATGACTGAGGCTGGACCATGCCAGTAACTCCACATTTTGGTGAGTATTATTACTACTGAAAGAAGGGAAAAATCATCCTTCACCACCAAGGCTTGGCTTCCACCACTTTTCTACACACCAGCACCAATAACATGACAATTTCAGCAATTTTACAGCAATGAATTAATAAAATGTACAGCCACCGCTATATATCACTCCTGTCCCCACTACATAGATAACAGTTAATCCAAGCAATGTGTCAATGATGTAGGTGTGAAAAACTGAGATGCAGGGCTAGAGTTCCAAGCTTTGACACTCTGAGGATTATTATATGAGCATCAATGACAAAAATACGAAAGAGTCATCTTTTCAAGAGAAAATTAATCTTTGAAAAGAATCATGATCTTTCAAAGTACTTGCCTCAAATGTACAGATAACATCAATGATCATCAATTGCTCATATTTTTCCACCATCAGACTGCTATTGTGATAAACCTTAAACAAATCTATCATTCCCCTGTCACTTTGTGCCTCTCACAAGGATAGCTGCCCAATGTCCATTAGAGGATCTGTCATGGTAGACAAAGCATCTAATGATGAAGGAGTGCATTCAAGTGATTGGTATTCTCCACTTCCCCTTCTCACCCCTCAACACACTAGTCTTACACAACATCCCATTTTACAAATATGAAATAGTAAACTTTAATTTGGTCAGTAATTCCCTCCCTCCCTATGTAATATGTCATATTATATTTTGGATCAGAAATTAATCCTTTAGTCATTGGCTTTAAGACCTTCACATGATCATTGGTATTTTTAGCTATTTCAGAATGTTGGCATGAAGTTTTACTATTTGGGAAATGACGTCACATTTATGACGACATTTTCCAAATAGTATATACTGTTTGTGAAATGACGTCACAGTACGCGAAATCTATGCGCGAAATTAAAATTCAGTGGGCATACGTGAGCTCGAGTGCGCACCATGGGTAACTCGCGCGGTGTCACGGCTACTGCGTTTCTCAATTTCTGATCACTTTGCAGTTTATCCGTACAATGTTTAGTGCCATAAAGCATTCGATAAGACATGAATATGAAATAAAGAATATTGATTTGATGTGATTTGACTGATTTACTGAAACAAGGTAAAGCCCACTTCACCTACCTGGCTGATTTACAACGGGGCCATGTATCAAGAAAAATATGAATACATGTCAAACAAAATATGAATACATGCAAGAAATATAAGAAAATGAAATACATGTAGAAATACATATAAATCTTGATCCAAAATATAAAACAAATATACTCTGCCATAATTTCGAGTTTCTGGTTTTCACTATGGGCCTCGGTGCCTCCAATAGTACCATTCACTTTGGGGCTGTGCCCCTCAGTGAATAGTACTATTTGGGAGTCACCTCTTGCCCATATCTTCAACCAGAAACTCTCAAGGCAAAGTATATTTGTATACTATGTAAGTAACAGCTCAGTTTCAGTAAGAAAAATGAAGTAAATTTCATTAGCACTGGTCTACTGTGCCACTGATAAAGGCTATAAAACTATGAAAATATCACTGGCTCCTCTATCATTACAGTGATTTCAACATAATAGATTAATGATGTAATGACATCTTAATTTGTTGACTTTTGTATTTATGGAGATATTCTGTACATTTGGAAGCTGATTTTATCCTGGGCCCCAATCCTTTTTTCTTCTTCTTGTTTTTTACTACAGAATAAATTCTTATAAATATTATCTTGTATTACTCCAGCCTTTGTTACCATCAAAACAGTGAACACACACATAAACACTTCAGTGATAACCAATTACTAATTTATGCCACTTATCACATCAATTTCCTCAAATAAAGCCAGTCCATTTTAATTTTAACTGTTGGAGGTTATATAAAAAAAATGGATTCATGGCCCCAGCATAAACTGAAGATACAAGTCTGTGTGGTAGACTAGTTTCCTCTTCCATTCTTCAATTCCTCCTCCCTCCCTATCAGGTAACACATTAGCAGAATCTGTGAACATTAGATAACCCATCCATCAGCTCCCATATCTGCAAAAGATCTCATTGATGATGTGCATGAGCTCCACTCTATCTTGACATTCATTTCCCGATGACAATTAAAGATGTTTTATTTGATACCAGCCCCCTCTTCCCCTCCTCTCTTCATTGAATGCAGGCTCTGGCAATGAAACATGATTTATATTAAGAACAGTGTTTAGTGAAGTTTTGAGTTTTATACTCATGGACTCTTGCATGACATTTATTTCCTGATGAAAATGAAAGATGTCTCCACTGATACCAGCTCACTTATTTAGATCATTTCATCTCATTTCAGTGCAAGCTAAGCTGACATGGACCTGTCAAATTGAGGAAAGTGTGAAGTTGAAAACATATTTTGATTGTCATTTAATCATGACCAGCAGTCTTTACTTTGAAGGAGAGGTTTTTTTTCTACATACTTCAGTGTGGAAGCACATTTCAATTTACTGTGAACAAAAAAAAACCCCAAAACAAAAAAAAATTCTAATTCTTCCTTTTCAAGGACACAATGCAGTTAGCCGAAATAAAATGATTACAAGGGAAAATGTGAACGTTCTCATAAATATTTATTTAGGTTGTCTCGATGGCAACAGTCCTCTTGATAATGCAGTAGCAAAATAAGATTGAGGAACATATCAAGTTCAAATCCAACCAAGGAAGAATAGTAGACAGAGACTGCAATAACAGTCTGTGGAAGGAGAAAAACAGAAGCAAGTGCCCGACAGGGTATACCCTTGAACCCTCACACACATCATCTCAAGTATTTCTGGTATAACAGTTTGACTAAGAATATATCTGTGCCGATGGCATGTCAGATATGACTGGGGTTAGGAAAATGTTGTTGATCTGCTGTAACAGGGTTTGCTGGAGGACAAAGGCTGTAGGAAGAGGATGTCTAAGGCATCCTGGGTTGGTTGACATCTAGAGACCTTACAAAAACAGCTCCTGTCTCTACAAAACATCATTTGATTTGGTATGCTAGGGACAGAAGATAGTGAAGATGAAGATGAGCATGATGATTAGGATGGTGATAAGGATGTGTAGATGTCTATTTCATTTCATTTCATTCTTCGGTTCATTAAAAATAAAAGAACAAGCAATTCAGAAGCTGACAATGTTCAGTTTACAGATAAAAATACACAAAAATAATGGAGAAAGAATTGAAAACATCAAACATTAAATTAATTAATCTTAAACAAAACTGTAACAAGAATTAATTATACCAATAAAAATAGATGTGTAAATATATCAAATTCAAGGCTCAAAAGTGATGTGTTGACTAAGATTACAATTCTAATGATGAAAGACTGGTACTGTTTAATTAATGAAAATAAGGAATCCCATTTCCTTCAGCAGAAGTTGCAATAACATTTTAGATTTGAGATAGATCTTGCTAAAAAAAAAAAGGAAAAAAAGGCCTACATGCTAAGTTTCCCATTTGGTTGTATCAGATTCTTTAGGTCCCCTTGGTAGAGGAAACAATTCTGTAGTGATGTCAGACAACACATATTATGCACGTCTGTTTCCCACTATCTTCTAACCTAAAACTGCAATATCCCACCACTGCCACCCAAATGTGTACATGACGGAAAACCTTCTGCATACCTACCAAATCAAATGGCATCCTTCAAATTTGGGTTTAGGTACCATTAAAGCCTTGTTGATTATATGATGAGGGGCACAAATATTTTTCAAAAAGAAGAAAACCACTACTGCATAACAAAATTAAGTAAGGAGAGTATGCCTCTTATTTCTATATCTTCCTACGACACAAATATATATGCTTCAAGGCCCGTGTAGGGGATATACATTTTATCAACCCCATTCCTTCATAATTCAATTAGATTCTACTTTGCTATAGCAATTTACTGTCATGTGTGAATGAGCCTTTCAATACATATTTTCTTATTGAACCCCCCCCCCCATACTTTAGTTTTCATGGATAACAGCATAAATAATGGAATGGAAGAGACAGACCCAGAGTATAAGAATGCATCTGGAATCCTGTAAATCAACTGTGCCAATAACAATAACACCTGCCAAAAACAATTACCCACTTGCCAGCTTTGGTAAACACCAATTTTCTTCAATTGGGATGAACTTGAGAGCTTTATTGGATTATTTCAAATCCGTGATTTGGCTATGACCCACCTCATTTTTGACAAGGCATGGCAATCAAATGGAGGTCCTACCATCTTTTGGCCTGTAAAAGGATCTGTGTGATTTATATGTTGGTGGAATAGTAAGGAAAGGTCGACAGCCGTTGAACAGGTGATGACAGAGACAGATTTGATGGGCAGCACGTTCTTGTTTTGATTCATTTACTATTTCAATTCCTGAGATATATATCATCCTCATTTCCTCATAAGTTTCAGTGGTAAAATATAAGTCCATAAACACCAAATAAACTCATAAACTGTTTCACGCTTTCCCATCATGTCTTTTAAAATCAGAACCATTTACCACTGAATCCAACTTGAATTACATCGTGGTTTGTGTGGATAATGGCTAGGTGTTCTACTGTTCAAAAACAGACAAAGTCATGAGAGGAAGTACATTTGAGTTTTGGAAAACAAATCCATTTCTTACGATTTAACTGCATGAGGTTCACTTGAAGTACATGTATGGGACAGTGTTTTCATCAACATCCTGGGTAATTCAGATGAAAAACAAAAAAAGTGCCTACTCTGTATTCTGTTCATGCAATCCTGGAGAAAAGATGGCTTCTTGAAAACCCTCAATGTTTTACTCTGAAAACGAGGGCTGGAGAGACTGTAGTGAAAGAGGCGAGCATAAAGAAGTGAAAAGGATTTCTTTGAGAGTGCTCCCAGGACCTTGGAGTGTTTTGTTGTCACCTGCTGCTTGATATAGAATAGAAGGGATCCTGACAAAGTGGTAATCACAATGGGATGAGCATGTTTTTGCTCTATGCCTCATTACTTGCTCTCTGCTGGCTACATGGAAGAAAAGAGGGGTAGGAGGGTAAGTGAGCCTCACCCAACGATGAAGTCTCCAGACAAAATACAGACGGGATTGCCACGGCTTAGGACAATGTCAAAGGGATTCTAGAGAAAAATAGCCTTTTGAAAAGATTACTTTGTATCTATTTTCCTATAGATGTATTTTCCCCCTCAATTCCCTCCAGGCACTGTATATTGACTTAGTTTGAACTTTAAATTCAAAAGCTATTTGTTTATTCCTTTTCCTTTCTTTCAATATTTCACTCTATGGCAAAGTGCAAATATGCTGGGTCACGAGGAAACAAGTGTTTTTTGTCAGATCAGAGCATTCAGTCCTACCACGCCTTCCATGAATTGACCCAATAACTGGAGGAGATGGCACATTAAGTATCAAATCAATCTGCTGTAATTATCAGAATCCCACCATAACAAATTATCCTATGGTATGTTAATGGTTTTGATATCAATAGATTCCATAACCATCTCATTTCCATGTCACATCATCATTATCTCTTTCTCCTTACAATCACAAATATCCAAGGCTAACTACAAATACATACCATTATCTATTTTGAATGTTCTGTAGATTCAAACATGAATGATAGATGTTATAAAATGGAGTAAACCCAAAGTTAATATTGAGTTCTGTTGAATAATGAGCTCATCTAACAAAATTAGATTTCTGTCCAATTTGTATTCTATGTATTTCCTTTAACCCTATCTACTCTGAATATCTTTATTTCTTACCCTTGCTTCCTCTTTGTCTCCTATTCCCTCTTTTATTTTTCTTAATCTTCTTTCAGAGAAGTCATGCACAATGCATATCAAGAAAGTGAGTAATTACTAGCTATGACTTGTCATTCTTTCATGTTGTCTCAAATAGCCAAAGGAAAATTAACTTTGTCAACATGTTGTAAGGGCCGATCTCTCGTCACTTCAGTTACCCGAAATCATTTTGATAGCAGACCTGATGCGACATTCATTTTGACAACTTTGAGTTCACAAAGCTAAAAATTAATTCCAGGATATAGCCCCCTAAAAATGAACCATTCACATGGCTTTGAAAAGAAGCACAAATAAAAAGGAATGCATGGATGAATTAAAATTGATTAACTAGAAAATGAGGAAAGCATAAAATCAGAGGTTCCCTAAAGCAGCTTTTCCTCATAATAGACATTTGGATAGTGGAGGGAATTATCAAACTTTCCCATTCATATTAACAATATTTTGTCAAGGCAAAACTTGATGATTTATGGCTTCTGAAGCAGCCTCTAAAGTGACAAAGGCAGGATAATCTTTCAGTACCCTATTAACGGTCATTTCACATTCAACTTGCAGGCAAGACTAACAACATGTTGTAACTTACTTTGTATTCAATGGACTACTGGTATTGTAGGAGCTCACTACACTGTTCTGGATACAAAGGAATTGACTTTGTTTGGCTTCCATTGATTCATGTTCATAATTGGTTATATCTGATTGATTTAAAATCAAAGTCAAATTCCCATAATCTATAATGAAGTCTATTCATCAGTGCACCTCTGAACTCTTGGCCAACCCCATTTTTTTCTCCTTTTTATCAATGGAATATTGTAGATTGCTCGGGTATACAAGGTGATATGCATGAACATATTTCCTGCCATCTTTCAGTGGTATACTGTAAAATAACAGGCATGGAAATGTTTTTTATTCTTTCAACATATCAAATGTTATCATTCTGCTTTAAACTGTCCGAATTGATTGCTTAAATACAATCTTATATCAATGAATCCACAATTCAACCAACAGGATAGATTTTTTTTAAAAATGATAATGATGATATTAATAACGATGATGATGATGATGATGATGATGATGATGATGATGATGATGATGATGATGATGATGATAATGATGATGATGATTATGATGATGAAAATGATAAGGATGATGGTGAGGAGGATAACATCTGGCTTATGGCTTGCAATACAAATCACAGTTCCAATGACACATAATAATAACAATAACAATATCATTCTAGATTTACATAGCACTCCATAATTGTCTCTAACTACTTCCATTACGCTGTAATCAGATGCAGGATTGCATAATACATTTTCATGCACTCGTAGGCAGGTATTCCCGCAAGGCACCATTTTAGTACAGGCATGTATAATGCTAATATAACTAACATAACCTTTGCATACACAAGGTACCCACCCAAAATGTGGGTAGCCCCAGCTATGGGTAACCGGAGCAATGTACGTAAAAACATACAGACATAATGTAGATTAGCAAAACGGTGTGAAAAGACGCATCCAGAACACTGAAAAAACAGACAACAATATGCATTTTGCGTTCTTTACGCATCTTTTTGCACTCCACCATTTCGCCAATAACTGTGTGCCATGCCACATATAGAACCTACAACTTTGTATCTGTAATTGAGTATTTGATTTTAAAGCTCTCAACTATGACACCTTTACATCTGAAGTATCCTACATCTAAAGTATAGGATGTAGAGTAGATAGTGGAAGAAGAGTCCAGAAGCAGTCGACAAAATCCATGTCAATCTCTTGACTCATCAGAGGCCTGCAACAATGCCAACTATGTCAACTTGACAGCTAACTTGGGCAGACCAGTATTGATTACACACATATCACTTGGGAGCTGATCTCTATCAGACCCATGTCACATGACATCAATCAGAGAAGGGTCACATGACATAAGGGTCACATGACACAAGGGTCACATGGCATGTAAACTTCAAATCAGACGTCCCATGTTTCCTCAGAGGAAGAGCCATCCACGGTTCAGCACCTAACTTGTACCATGAATGTGAATGATCCTACTCCCAAGACCACTATATCAAGATATTCTTAACCCATTGGTTACTGAAACCAGATGGTCACTATATCAAGCCTATAGGAACATGAGATTGCAGTATTCAATGGGCTGGGGTCAGATCAAGAAATCAAAAGAAAGAGGCTCAATGTCATACTCAGCTACTACTATACACTAAATGAAGTTGATTTTATTACCATGAAGTTGTAGATTAGTAATGAGAAGTAATAGACATAGGACAAAATGATGTGAGATCAAATGTTAGAATAGACCTTATGGGTAATAACCAATGGCACTAGAATAAATGAAAATTTCCAGATAAAACCATAAATTCATACTGCAATATAAAAAGGAAAGATGGGGTAGTAATCTATACAGGAATTCTGTACATAAGGCCTACATGAAATGAAATCTTTAGGTAAACAATCAGCAGCCTGAAATTGATTACCTCAACTTGAATTGCAAGAGGGGACAAATAATCTCCAAACACAGTAATATCTTCATGATGGGGTCACACGATTGCATGATTGTTGGTTTTCTCTAAAGAGGGCAGGTATTTCGACTCCACAGAAGGAGAAAAAATACATACCAGGAATTTTTCCAATCAAGTCAATGTACCAGAGAGCTCAAAATTTCTATTCCAAAATTAAATATGCTTTTGTCATTAAATCAGTCAGAATTTAAGGTCTGTTTGGGGGGTAGGCGCAAGGCTTTAGCCTTACGGCTTTGTGTATTTGTCCTGACTGATGAAATTGCTCTTGGGCGTCTGGGAGAATATGATGTCTGAAATTAACTGCAAACATCGAGATGAACATGGAAGAAAAGTCTGGCAATCTTCAATCAAGCACGATGCAAAAAACAAAGAAACAGGAAGAAAAGTACACCATGCATTTTATGTGGAATTCCAATTCTGTTTGGAACATTTATGTGAATAACACATCTACTTTAAACAGTATTTTCTTTGAATTTCATGCATTCTTGTCCTTCATTGCTTGATATCTGAATATTGACAAAGGTATTGACAGTTAAAACCCTGGTCAAACAACTCCCACTCAGTTCCCTTGTTGACTTTGAAGTTGGTCTTATGTAACAAAACCCCAAACAGGTTTGATATTTAAAAACAAGTACAGCTAAAGCAACATCTCAATATCTAAGCTGTAATGGATCCAAGCAAACTGTGGTCACTGAAGTTGCCAATCTTTAATTTGCAAAGGGGTCTGTTACAAATATGAAAAATTTAAATTTATTTATATTTATGCCCAAAAACATGAACAACAAAATATAGTCTTTCCTAAACATTAGATATCTAAGGAAAAATTCCATACAAAAAAATTTCCCTCAGACAAAAATGGAAAATTGAACAAAATATCCAAGAAATTATTTAGGCCTGAGGTGTTTTCAAGACAAAGTAATTCAAATTCATTCTGCTATATCACAAAACTTCATTTTTTGTATGTGTGTGCATGTGATGTCATTTACATATATATATAATGAATTTCATGCTATGACAAAAATTCTTAAGGAAACTAGCATTCAGCTGTTTTGCTCACAGTGATAAATAATAGGCTGAACTTTTGACACTGTAAACCATGCAAGCTTATTTGATATCTGTGTATGGGATTACCAATAAAGAATGGCAGAAGCTGAGGGAAGGAAATTATCCTATTTCTTGCTATATTTCTCTGCTATTTTTTCACAACAATAGCATTGCCAAATGAATGGTAAATCAAGCTCAAAATATGAATGAAACTCTGGAATGTCATGAAAACTATAGAAAGAAAAAAGAAAAAGATATAAAGGCCTAGGCTTCTAATACTGGCAGCCTAATCGTTGGTGACTAACTAGCGAATAAAGGGGATGAATGAAATAAGCTAGGGTCACCCCCAGTTCAACCTCTCGACCCACAACCGCAAGATATAAACAGCAAAGATACAAGGTGAACGACATTATCAAGCCCCACAAAATATAGTCATTTAACAGATTATAACTTCCTATATATGCCTGCATCCAGGGTGGTTGAACAACAAATGCTAATACACAGGAACTCAATCTTCAAGCTTTTTGTTACCCACTAGAAGAAACCACATTTTACCCATTGCAACAGGGTTATTTTTGACACCTTTCCATTCAGAGCTTTGTGTGGCTGTAAACACCATTACGTCCACAATGAATACCAACACCTGGTAAATTTAGCATCTTCTACTCTCTTCTTCTCACACGTCAATCCACAAGTCCCTGAAATCTGGTTCCATTTTCTCTTCCATCTTGTTACTCTTTCATCTCACAAAATGGCATGTGTTAAAGAAGATAATGGGTAACACTTTTGAGCTAAATTATCCTTTCTTTCCATGTTACTTTGAAAACAGTGTTTGAATTCCTTTTTGTGATGCAGTCTCGTAATGTTTGATAAAAAGTTACTTCATAGATGTGTCTGCTTACAATCGACATAGCCTAGTCAATGTTTAGAAAATGAGACATGTTTAAAACTTCAAATGATCATGCAATTCTTGACACAAAGGCTTGCTTTGAAAACTTGCTACCCTGCAAAAATAATCGCTTAAAGAGAATTACAAATAAAAATACAACAAAAAACATTGGATTTATTCCCCACTTGTGCTCTTTAATCAATAACCATTTGAATATTCCATACACATGTAGATTTTGTCGTGATTTTTTTCGTCTTCTGACATTAAATTATTTTAATTTCTTCTAATACGAATGAATCGGTTGGGTGATTGGTAGCTTTAAGCTCTCCTGCATTCCTGTGCAGTCTGAAGAGTTTATGTTATCATCTCTCCTCCATACCTGATGTGGGTCTGTAGAAATGGATTTTAAATCCTGACCTCCTTGAACTTGAAGAAACAGGTGACATGGAGTAATAGGCAACCATTCAAAACAAAAAGTCACTCAGCTATACAACACAACCATAAATCATAAAACCCTTTCCCACTGTAGCCAGAATCATTGGGAAGTTCTTCCTGCATCAGGTTTATATCTGCCCTAGTAGCATAGAATTAATGAAAGGTCTTAAACATTTCAGCAGTGAGAAATATATCTGAAATATGGATAAGACCCCTTTTAGATATTTAGATGCAAGTAAGGGATGGAATCTGAACTATTTATGAGAAGGTTCTGGTGCATTTTCTCAGATAAGGAGAAAGCAGAATTCTTTAAGCATGTATCTAACTGAAACAATGATGCTGGCATTTTCTTCCATTCAAAGTTCAGTGTTTGAATTTCTTGACAACTTATAGGCTATTTAAAAACAAACATTTTACCAACAGGAAGATTTTTATAATCTCCAAGTTATCGATGACAGATCGCATAGTCAAGGATTATGATAGACAAGTAAAAACAATAATTGTTATGATTTGGGTGAATGACATTTATGAATTTGTTATGTTTTATTTCAGTTACTGACCTATGACTCTTCAATCTATCCTTTCATTAGGTGCCTCCTCATCAGCATGAGTTTGAAGAATAGCTAACTATTTCTTATCCTATGAATTAGCCCCATCAGAATCAGAAAATAAGTTAATTCTCATATGAAGAGAGAATTAGCCCTCTATTTTACTCAAAAAGTAAGCCACCCAAATCTTGGACTTGTTAGCAGAATAGCCCACTAATTCACAAAACAGCGGGCAATTTTTGACGAGTCCTCATCAGCTCCAGCTTCAAGAGCTGGCTAATCGATCCTATCATGCACAAGCGCCAACATCGGGCTTTAGCTCAAAAGCTAGACTGCAGTGTACAGAGCTAGCTGGAGCTGATGTGGACATGATTGCATGCTTCAGAGGAGTTCTGGCTAATATCTGTGATCCCCAAATAGTGGGCTATTCTTCAAGCTTGAGCTGAAAGAAACTCACCTATTATGATCTCAATTCTTTTCCCTCTTCTCCATCTTCATCTTTACAATTTCTTCTGGAATATTCAATTCTGGTATTTAACATTTTCTGTGTAAAATCATTTTTCCTTTCCGACTGCGTCTTCCAATAATCCCTCTCATTTGTCTTTAATCTCC
The DNA here is from genome assembly GCA_029962745.1 of Echinometra lucunter. Lineage (NCBI taxonomy): Eukaryota > Metazoa > Echinodermata > Echinoidea > Camarodonta > Echinometridae > Echinometra > Echinometra lucunter. The sequence continues at coordinate 40,783,904 of CM057152.1, forward strand.
ATTCTCTATCTCCTCTCTTATTATCAGGGTTTCTCAACATCCCCCTCTCACCTCTACGCTCTATTTCCTTTGTAACCCTCCTCCCCACTCTCCTCTCCCCTCTTCAAATTATCACTCGTCTCAACAACTTTCATTTCTATCTACTCGTTCCCTCCCCCCCCCCCCTCCCCCCCCCCCCCCTCCCTCTGGTCTAGCTCTCCTATCCATCTCACGCTCTTTAGATTTTTTTTTTTCAGCCTCTATTTTTACTCCATTTTCTCCAGCAAACCCCCTCCCAATCCTCTATTCCCTCTGGTCTCCCCTCTATACTTCATCCTTCTCTATTGATATCAGTTTTCTCAACAATGATGTCAGCTAGAGTTTGCTCTCACCCAGTTCTTTCTCAACCTTTCCTACATGTTTCATGAAGGGCTAAATCTAGGCTAAGAGTAATGTTGAGGGTTTGTTCAGGCAACCACAGCAACAAGATCGGTTTCGAGCTCGAATCATCTTGACTTACAAGTCACCCGACTTGCTCTTTCCCTTCCATTATTAACGTAACTCCTTCTAGTGGGTTTTATTTTACCTGAATAAAGAGTATACTACTTCTTTAATCTTTAAAATATCTCTAATTTAGGTCAAAGATACTTATGAGAAAATTTATACAAATTTGACCACCCATACAATCTTATTTTGAAAGGTCTCTTTCTATTGTCACTTCATTTGAGAGAAGCTGTGAGAAAATAGGTTGTTATAAGACACTGGTCAAATATGAAAAGTAATTTTATGTAGAGAAACTGTGGATCCATAAATTGAACAGAAATTTACAAAATAGCATTGGGCTCTATTTCATTTTGTTATATACTAGTATGACCAACATCTTTCGTTCCAAAATTTGATTCATTATTTAATATCAGAACCCTGACCAATGCTGATCTTATATACAATGTAAAACTGCTATTTATCTATGTTTGCATGTATAAATAGATTTCGAAGTATTGCAGTTATAAACTTGTTCATTTTGATTTGATTCTTGGTGCAAGTGCACAAAATTAATTCACGCTTGACATGTGATAATTTCCTTTAAAGCCTCAAATAAGTTTATTCTTCTCCCTATGCATAAATCATCTAGATTTATTTTTGATGTTTTGAATTTTAGAAAAAACATTAAAATAATCTGGGACAAATATATGTGTTGCTATATGTCTGAAATCCTAGTTGTAGTTCGCCTATGCAAGACAAGCAGGCACTAGCAATTTGATCTACGTGTAATAATAGCAAGTCCTTACCTGAATACAAATGCCATACCTCAATGGTAATATTGACTCAGCAAATACGCATACTGCCCATGTTTTCATTGGGCAGTGTGTGGAGGCGGCATTGAGGGAAGACGGTCCAGGCGGCCGTCCCACTGGGGCGAGCAGCCAGACAGTTAGGCAGGCAGGCAGGTAGGTAGGTATGCATGGGAGAACCTAGGCATGCTTTCAGCCAGCCAGGCCCAGCCAAACCACACAAAGCAGTGTTGACATTTTACAGGCAAACAATTTGCTAAGTTGGTTCTACCAGGGTATTTTCTTTGCAGTGCATCTTACTGAACACAAGGGTCTGTATTAAACTAAAATTTAAACCCATTGCTGGGTTAAGCTTTGTCCGAAGTCAAGTTTGATAAAAGAAGTTGGAGCAAGTCCCAAGGTTTCCTTTTATGGCTTTGGTCCTCATGTTGGTTTAACTGCACTGGTATAGTATTAAAGTCTAGCCCATCCACCTCCTGCTCTTAATTCTCTTTCAAATGTATTGTGGTTGTTTATTTTTCCATGGTGAGCAGGTAGATAAAAATGACAAATTAAGAATTAAACCACTGTCTCAATCAGGTTTTTCATTGAGAAAGCCAAAATACATGTTTTGTACCTTTTTAAAACTTTGTTAGTATACGTAATATTCTCTCATCTATACAAGTGCTGCCATTTCAAGTAAATATGATAACAGATCAAAAGTTGCCTTATACAAACTCAAAGAAAAATCAAGCAGAAAAAGGTGAAAGTCATGACCATTATTTCTGTTCTTATAAATATATTTTACTGTACTTGCAACAACAAAAAAATAATGAACAAACCTTTAAATATCACATGCAGCACTCTGCATTTTAGACGTTTTTGTAAAACTCAATAGACGATGAAAAATACAAAAAAGAAATAATAATAATAATAAAAATATGGTCCATTTATATAGTGCAGCTACTATGCTATACTCTACTGCGCTCTACAAAGTTAATATTATTACCCCGGCTGAAGGAGCTGCCATGCAAGGCGCTAACAGGAATTTCTTCATACCGGGTACCCACTTGTTACACTTGGGTGGAGAGTGGAAATGTGGATTATTGTCTTGCCAAAAGACGTCAGTGCCAGGCCGGGATTCGAACCCTCAAGCCTTTGATTAAGAGTCAAATTAAATGATTCAAGACAAATATAGCCCTAAAGCCAAAATAGAATCAGAAGCAACAAGTGTCCAAATATAAATATAAAACCTTTTTAGTGAACTAATGAACTTTCAATAAACTGAAAAATTGTGTTTTGTTGAAACACATCAATACACTAGAAATCATCTTGAGGATATGAAATAAATATAGAATGGCATTATTCAAATTCTTCATATCATGCTTACATGACCACACCTCAATAATACATTCTTTAGTATTACTCATCACTCAGACATTCTCTATTATTATACACCACATTCTAAATTTGAAGACACCACCAGAGAATATTTTTCAATATAATTATTTGAGAGTCATAAGGGTGATAACTAAAGGTAAAATGACAAATGTTACTACTCATCCAGCTCTCAATAGTCAATATCATCAGGTGAGAGCTAGAAGGCCATATCTCACTTTCTCTAACATTGAGTTATGTCCTCCTACATGTGCTTTTCAGCTGATGGTACTGTGATTTTTTTTTTTAATGTCAGTTCCACCCATGCAATATCACCAATGTAATCTCCTTCTTTTACCCTGTTTACATCCAGAAAAACTGAATGTTACCTTGTTTTTAATTGCAATTTTAAGGCAATGTCACAAAATGTTTACCTAAGATGGTCATCTGGTGTTACACTATAGATATAAATGGGTATTTCTTTCTCCTACTTGTCCCCCCCCCCCTCATTCTTCCTCTCTGAATGATGTTGCCAAGGTACCAAGATAAACAGAGGAAACTTCCAGGTGATACCAGCGGTGATGCTCAGCCAGAGTTGATCTTGCTCATTTGCGTTGTATGAACAGGGTTTCCAGATATATTCCAGAGAGATGGGAATGTTAATTGAAAGCGAACAATACCAACGAGGAGACAGGATGATTAATTTGCAAAGTCCCCACAGAGAAGCTAGGATTAGATTCTCATTACTGACAATACATCTTCATGAATCATTGGATATTTTCGTCATATCTGTCTTCCATCATTCATTCGGTCATTCCTTCGATATTGTGTTTGACAATCTCCTTCACTTCTAACCTACACTATACACATCAAAAGCTTGATGTTTTTCAAACAACTAAAACTAAGTAGAGACCTCATTTTATATACACTGTAGAGTGAAATCTGTATACATTGATTGTAACATACTTGAAGAAAAAAAAAGAAGCAATATTTCTGTTACTGTCTCTGCCAATTTGCCAAACATGTTTCTCCTTCTCCCTTTCCTTTCTCTCATTTCTCCCTTCTCCTATTCTCTCTCTCATGCTATCCCTCTGCCCCTCTATCACATCACTCTGTCCTAAAAGGTTGCATGACTGCACTGGAATGAAAATTAAGGAAGGAAATGGGTCATTTAAATATCTCTATCACCTGGTTATAGCCCTAACAATCAATCATACAATATACTCACAACACAACATTCTATTGGGGGATGGTTGGTACCTCTATCCTTATTATTTATCTTGTGCCCAAAGATAAGTAAGAATCATCACCTACATTCAATGGCATTCTTGGACTGAAATATTAAGTTCACAATAGCATTAATAACAACCCATCATTTTGTTAGAGATCTGTTATATTTTCATACATACGAAGACAATCCCTGCTCATCATTCTTCGGGTGAAAAGGGGTTTTCTTGTAAAGTGACAGATTGATAGTTATAATACTCTATATCCCTGAGTGCCTACCATAATAGGCATGCATATGTGTCTGAAGAATTTTACTTTTGAGCAGTGTAAATTTTGCCAGAGGTCATGATTTGTAGGACATTCATCACTTTTGGGAATTAAACTATTACAATTTATACTTAAATATAGGCAAGAATTACAGAAAAAGTAAACCTTCTCTATTGCAACTATGCATGGTTTTCTTTGTGAAGAAGACTTATTTGAACAAATTAGATTTAAAAGAGTTTTTCCTCTTCAGAGTTGTAAGGCTCACTTCTATATTAAGAGGATTAACTGACCTTTAATCCCATTCCTTGGGTTAATCTCTTCAATAGAAGGCCATTAATTTGGGATTATACTCTAACTGTTGATAATTACGCGGCTCTTTGAGTTTGTGGAGCAGAAAAGAACCAGAGGAAAAATAGCCAGGACAAAAGCAGTGGTTGGAAATCTCCTCAGAAACTGGTATGGGGATTCCGGACTGAGGTCTCTTTTTGATGACCAAATGTGCAAATTAGTACAGCCAGCAGTCCACTTATAGGCTACACAACCAGCTGTCCTCTGCTTAATTCCAAATTTTTTAGTTCCTTAATCTCATACAGTCCCAAAACAATCAATCAACAAACATACTGTAGCAACAACACAGATTACTGGTATACTCTCTAGTCTTGCAGTATAGTAATGCCCTAAATTAAGGTATGTATGTTTACATTGTAATTAAGGAATGAGGACTGTCCCAAGCAACAACGGTAATACACTGTTCTAAGTTATTGGGTGCCTCATATTTGGAGCACCCCTTTGGACCACTCCCTGGGTTGCCCTAACTCCAGTACGAATGGTTACAGTGATTTTGGCCAGTCTACATTTAGTGAGGTAATCATATTCCTTTGTTATGCGCAGTCTAAATGGTCACATATCCATTATGACGTCTTAACAGATGCATCAGTTAAGCTTGGATATGCAGCCCCCTGGTGTAAAAGCAGTATAAATGTATTAGGGCAGCCAGAATTTTAGGCCACAGTATGAAAATAGTATTAAACAAAAATACACAGCTATTTGTATACTTTACTTGTTGCAAAATAAATAAATCTAAAAGAAACCCAAAACATTAAGGCATTGGCTAACAT
>CM057152.1:40789642-41010944 GCA_029962745.1 Echinometra lucunter
ATATGCATTTTGCGTTCTTTACGCATCTTTTGCACTCCACCATTTCGCCAATAACTGTGTGCCATGCCACATATAGAACTACAACCTTGTATCTGTAATTGAGTATTTGATTTTAAAGCTCTCAACTATGACACCTTTACATCTGAAGTATCCTACATCTAAAGTATAGGATGTAGAGTAAGATAGTGGAAGAAGAGTCCAGAAGCAGTCGACAAAATCCATGTCAATCTCTTGACTCATCAGAGGCCTGCAACAATGCCAACTATGTCAACTTGACAGCTAACTTGGCAGACCAGTATTGATTACACACATATCACTTGGGAGCTGATCTCTATCAGACCCATGTCACATGACATCAATCAGAGAAGGGTCACATGACATAAGGGTCACATGACACAAGGGTCACATGGCATGTAAACTTCAAATCAGACGTCCCATGATTCCTCAGAGGAAGAGCCATCCACGGTTCAGCACTTAACTTGTACCATGAATGTGAATGATCCTACTCCCAAGACCACTATATCAAGATATTCTTAACCCATTGGTTACTGAAACCAGATGGTCACTATATCAAGCCTATAGGAACATGAGATTGCAGCATTCAATGGGCTGGGGTCAGATCAAGAAATCAAAAGAAAGAGGCTCAATGTCATACTCAGCTACTTACTATACACTAAATGAAGTTGATTTTATTACCATGAAGTTGTAGATTAGTAATGAGAAGTAATAGACATAGGACAAAATGAGTGTGAGATCAAATGTTAGAATAGACCTTATGGGTAATAACCAATGGCACTAGAATAAATGAAAATTTCCAGATAAAACCATAAATTCATACTGCAATATAAAAAGGAAAGATGGGGTAGTAATCTATACAGGAATTCTGTACATAAGGCCTACATGAAATGAAATCTTTAGGTAAACAATCAGCAGCCTGAAATTGATTACCTCAACTTGAATTGCAAGAGGGGACAAATAATCTCCAAACACAGTAATATCTCATGATGGGGTCACACGATTGCATGATTGTTGGTTTTCTCTAAAGAGGGCAGGTATTTCGACTCCACAGAAGGAGAAAAAATACATACCAGGAATTTTTCCAATCAAGTCAATGTACCAGAGAGCTCAAAATTTCTATTCCAAAATTAAATATGCTTTTGTCATTAAATCAGTCAGAATTTAAGGTCTGTTTGGGGGGTAGGCGCAAGGCTTTAGCCTTACGGCTTTTGTGTATTTGTCCTGACTGATGAAATTGCTCTTGGGCGTCTGGGAGAATATGATGTCTGAAATTAACTGCAAACATCGAGATGAACATGGAAGAAAAGTCTGGCAATCTTCAATCAAGCACGATGCAAAAAACAAAGAAACAGGAAGAAAAGTACACCATGCATTTTATGTGGAATTCCAATTCTGTTTGGAACATTTATGTGAATAACACATCTACTTTAACAGTATTTTCTTTGAATTTCATGCATTCTTGTCCTTCATTGCTTGATATCTGAATATTGACAAAGGTATTGACAGTTAAAACCCTGGTCAAACAACTCCCACTCAGTTCCCTTGTTGACTTTGAAGTTGGTCTTATGTAACAAAACCCCAAACAGGTTTGATATTAAAAACAAGTACAGCTAAAGCAACATCTCAAATAAGCTGTAATGGATCCAAGCAAACTGTGGTCACTGAAGTTGTCAATCTTTAATTTGCAAAGGGGTCTGTTACAAATATGAAAAATTTAAATTTATTTATATTTATGCCCAAAAACATGAACAACAAAATATAGTCTTTCCTAAACATTAGATATCTAAGGAAAATTCCATACAAAAAAATTTCCCTCAGACAAAAATGGAAAATTGAACAAAATATCCAAGAAATTATTTAGGCCTGAGGTGTTTTCAAGACAAAGTAATTCAAATTCATTCTGCTATATCACAAAACTTCATTTTTTGTATGTGTGTGCATGTGATGTCATTTACAATATATATATAATGAATTTCATGCTATGACAAAAATTCTTAAGGAAACTAGCATTCAGCTGTTTTGCTCACAGTGATAAATAATAGGCTGAACTTTTGACACTGTAAACCATGCAAGCTTATTTGATATCTGTGTATGGGATTACCAATAAAGAATGGCAGAAGCTGAGGGAAGGAAATTATCCTATTTCTTGCTATATTTCTCTGCTATTTTTTCACAACAATAGCATTGCCAAATGAATGGTAAATCAAGCTCAAAATATGAATGAAACTCTGGAATGTCATGAAAACTGTAGAAAGAAAAAAGAAAAAGATATAAAGGCCTAGGCTTCTAATACTGGCAGCCTAATCGTGGTGACTAACTAGCGAATAAAGGGGATGAATGAAATAAGCTAGGGTCACCCCCAGTTCAACCCCTCGACCCACAACCGCAAGATATAAACAGCAAAGATACAAGGTGAACGACATTATCAAGCCCCACAAAATATAGTCATTTAACAGATTATAACTTCCTATATATGCCTGCATCCAGGGTGGTTGAACAACAAATGCTAATACACAGGAACTCAATCTTCAAGCTTTTTGTTACCCACTAGAAGAAACCACATTTTACCCATTGCAACAGGGTTATTTTTGACACCTTTCCATTCAGAGCTTTGTGTGGCTGTAAACACCATTACGTCCACAATGAATACCAACACCTGGTAAATTTAGCATCTTCTACTCTCTTCTTCTCACACGTCAATCCACAAGTCCCTGAAATCTGGTTCCATTTTCTCTTCCATCTTGTTACTCTTTCATCTCACAAAATGGCACGTGTTAAAGAAGATAATGGGTAGCACTTTTGAGCTAAATTATCCTTTCTTTCCATGTTACTTTGAAAACAGAGTTTGAATTCCTTTTGTGATGCAGTCTTGTAATGTTTGATAAAAAGTTACTTCATAGATGTGTCTGCTTACAATCGACATAGCCTAGTCAACGTTTAGAAAATGAGACATGTTTAAAACTTCAAATGATCATGCAATTCTTGACACAAAGGCTTGCTTTGAAAACTTGCTACCCTGCAAAAATAATTGCTTAAAGAGAATTACAAATAAAAATACAACAAAAAACATTGGATTTATTCCCCCTTGTTCTCTTTAATCAATAACCATTTGAATATTCCATACACATGTAGATTTTGTCGTGATTTTTTTCGTCTTCTGACATTAAATTATTTTATTTCTTCTAATACGAATGAATCGGTTGGGTGATTGGTAGCTTTAAGCTCTCCTGCATTCCTGTGCAGTCTGAAGAGTTTATGTTATCATCTCTCCTCCATACCTGATGTGGGTCTGTAGAAATGGATTTTAAATCCTGACCTCCTTGAACTTGAAGAAACAGGTGACATGGAGTAATAGGCAACCATTCAAAACAAAAAGTCACTCAGCTATACAACACACACCATAAATCATAAAACCCTTTCCCACTGTAGCCAGAATCATTGGGTAGTTCTTCCTGCATCAGGTTATATCTGCCCTAGTAGCATAGAATTAATGAAAGGTCTTAAACATTTCAGCAGTGAGAAATACATCTGAAATATGGATAAGACCCCTTTTAGATATTAGATGCAAGTAAGGGATGGAATCTGAACTATTTATGAGAAGGTTCTGGTGCATTTTCTCAGATAAGGAGAAAGCAGAATTCTTTAAGCATGTATCTAACTGAAACAATGATGCTGGCATTTTCTTCCATTCAAAGTTCAGTGTTTGAATCTCTTGACAACTTATAGGCTATTTAAAAACAAACATTTTACCAACAGGAAGATTTTATAATCTCCAAGTTATCGATGACAGATCGCATAGTCAAGGATTACGATGGACAAGTAAAAACAATATTGTTATGATTTGGGTGAATGACATTTATGAATTTGTTATGTTTTATTTCAGTTACTGACCTATGACTCTTCAATCTATCCTTTCATTAGGTGCCTCCTCATCAGCATGAGTTTGAAGAATAGCCAACTATTTCTTATCCCATGAATTAGCCCCATCAGAATCAGAAAATAAGTTAATTCTCATATGAAGAGAGAATTAGCCCTCTATTTTACTCAAAAAGTAAGCCACCCGAATCTTGGACTTGTTAGCAGAATAGCCCACTAATTCACAAATCAGCGGGCAATTTTTGACGAGTCCTCATCAGCTCCAGCTTCAAGAGCTGGCTAATCGATCCTATCATGCACAAGCGCCAACATCGGGCTTTAGCTCAAAGCTAGACTGCAGTGTACAGAGCTAGCTGGAGCTGATGTGGACATGATTGCATGCTTCAGAGGAGTTCTGGCTAATATCTGTGATCCCCAAATAGTGGGCTATTCTTCAAGCTTGAGCTGACAGAAACTCACCTATTATGATCTCAATTCTTTTCCCTCTTCTCCATCTTCATCTTTACAATTTCTTCTGGAATATTCAATTCTGGTATTTAACATTTTCTGTGTAAAATCATTTTTCCTTTCCGACTACGTCTTCCAATAATCCCTCTCATTTGTCTTTAATCTCCATTCTCTATCTCCTCTCTTATTATCAGGGTTTCTCAACACCCCCTCCACCTCCTCTCACGTACCCGCTCTACCCTTTGTAACCCTCCCCCCCCTCTCTCTCTCCCCTCTTCAAATTATCACTCTTCTCACACAACATTTCTCCCCCCCCCCCCCCCCCCCCCCCCCCCCCCCCCCCCCACCCCCCTCCTCTGGTCTAGCTTCTCCTCCATTCTCACGCTTCTTTAGATTTTTTTTTTTTCAGCTCTATTTTTACTCCATTTTCTCCAGCAAACCCCCCTCCCAATCCCTATTCCCTCTGGTCTCCCTCTATACTTCATCCTTCTCTATTGATATCAGTTTTCTCAACAATGATGTCAGCTAGAGTTTGCTCTCACCCAGTTCTTTCTCAACTTTCCTACATGTTCATGAAGGCTAAATCTAGGCTAAGAGTAATGTTGAGGGTTTGTTCAGGCAACCACAAGCAAACAGATCGGTTTCGAGCTCGAATCATCTTGACTTACAAGTCACCCGACTTGCTCTTTCCCTTCCATTATTAACGTAACTCCTTCTAGTGGGTTTTATTTACCTGAATAAAGAGTATACTACTTCTTTTAATCTTTAAAATATCTCTAATTAGGTCAAAGATACTTATGAGACAAATTATCAAATTTGACCACCCATACAATCTTATTTGAAAGGTCTCTTTCTATTGTCACTCATTGAGAGAAGCTGTGAGAAAAAGGTTTGTTATAAGACACTGGTCAAATATGAAAAGTAATTTTATGTAGAGAAACTGTGGATCCATAAATTGAACAGAAATTTACAAATAGCTTGGGCTCTATTTTCATTTTGTTATATACTAGTATGACCAACATCTTTCGTTCCAAAATTTGATTCATTATTTAATATCAGAACCCTGACCAATGCTGATCTTATATACCAATGTAAAACTGCTATTATCTATGTTTGCATGTATAAATAGATTTCGAAGTATTGCAGTTATAAACTTGTCATTTTGATTTGATTCTGGTGCAAGTGCACAAAATTAATTCACGCTTGACATGTGATAATTTCCTTTAAAGCCTCAAATAAGTTTATTCTTCTCCCTATGCATAAATCATTAGATTTATTTTGATGTTTTTGAAGTTTAGAAAAAACATTAAAATAATCTCGGGCAAATATATGTGTTGCTATATGTCTGAAATCCTAGTTGTAGTTCGCCTATGCAAGACAAGCAGGCACTTAGCAATTTGATCTACGTGTAATAATAGCAAGTCCTTACCTGAATACAAATGCCATACCTCAATGGTAATATTACTCAGCAAATACGCATACTGCCCATGTTTTCATTGGGCAGTGTGTGGAGGCGGCATTGAGGGAAGACGGTCCAGGCGGCCGTCCCACTGGGGGCGAGCAGCCAGACAGTTAGGCAGGCAGAAGGTAGGTAGTATGCATGGGAGAACCTAGGCATGCTTTCAGCCAGCCAGGCCCCAGCCAAACCACACCAAAGCAGTGTTGACATTTTACAGGCAAACAATTTGCCTAAGTTGGTTCTACCAGGGTATTTTCTTTGCAGTGCATCTTACTGAACACAAGGGTCTGTATTAAACTAAAATTTAAACCCATTGCTGGGTTAAGCTTTGTCCGAAGTCAAGTTGATAAAAGAAGTTGGAGCAAGTCCCAAGGTTTCCTTTTATGGCTTTGGTCCTCATGTTGGTTTAACTGCACTGGTATAGTATTAAAGTCTAGCCCATCCCACCTCCTGCTCTTAATTTCTCTTTCAAATGTATTGTGGTTGTTTATTTTTCCATGGTGAGCAGGTAGATAAAATGACAAATAAGAATTAAACCACTGTCTCAATCAGGTTTTTCATTGAGAAAGCCAAAATACATGTTTTGTACCTTTTTAAAACTTTGTTAGTATACGTAATATTCTCTCATCTATACAAGTGCTGCCATTTCAAGTAAATATGATAACAGATCAAAAGTTGCCTTATACAAACTCAAAGAAAAATCAAGCAGAAAAAGGTGAAAGTCATGACCATTATTTCTGTTCTTATAATATATTTTACTGTACTTGCAACAACAAAAAAATAATGAACAAACCTTTTAAATATCACATGCAGCACTCTGCATTTTAGACGTTTTTGTAAAACTCAATAGACGATGAAAAATACAAAAAAGAAATAATAATAATAATAAAAATATGGTCCATTTATATAGTGCAGCTACTATGCATATACTCTACTGCGCTCTACAAAGTTAATATTATACCCCCGGCTGAAGGAGCTGCCATGCAAGGCGCTAACAGGAATTTTCTTCATACCGGGTACCCCACTTGTTACACTTGGGTGGAGAGTGGAAATGTGGATTATGTCTTGCCAAAAGACGTCAGTGCCAGGCCGGGATTCGAACCCTCAAGCCTTTGATAAGAGTCAAATTAAATGATTCAAGACAAATATAGCCTAAAGCCAAATAGAATCAGAAGCAACAAGTGTCCAAATATAAATATAAAACCTTTTAGTGAACTAATGAACTTTCAATAAAACTGAAAAATTGTGTTTGTGAAACACATCAATACACTAGAAATCATCTTGAGGATATGAAATAAATATAGAATGGCATTATTCAAATTCTTCATATCATGCTTACATGACCACACCTCAATAATACATTCTTTAGTATTACTCATCACTCAGACATTCTCTATTATTATACACCACATTCTAAATTTGAAGACACCACCAGAGAATATTTTTCAATATAATATTTGAGAGTCATAAGGGTGATAACTAAGTTAAAATGACAAATGTTACTACTCATCCAGCTCTCAATAGTCAATATCATCAGGTGAGAGCTAGAAGGCCATATCTCACTTTCTCTAACATTGAGTTTATGTCCTCCTACATGTGCTTTTCAGCTGATGGTACTGTGATTTTTTTTTTTAATGTCAGTTCCCACCCATGCAATATCACCAATGATCTCCTTCTTTTACCCTGTTTACATCCAGAAAACTGAATGTGTACTCTGTTTTTAATTGCAATTTTAAAGCAATGTCACAAAATGTTTACCTAAGATGGTCATCTGGTGTTACACTATTAGATATAAACTGGGTATTTCTTTCTCCTACTTGTTCCCCCCCCCCCTCATTCTTCCTCTCTGAATGATGTTGCCAATGGTACCAAGATAAACAGAGGAAACTCCAGGTGATACCAGCGGTGATGCTCAGCCAGAGTTGATCTTGCTCATTTGCGTTGTATGAACAGGGTTTCCAGATATATTCCAGAGAGATGGGAATGTTAATTGAAAGCTGAACAATACCAACGAGGAGACAGGATGATTAATTTGCAAAGTCCCCACAGAGAAGCTAGGATTAGATTCTCATTACTGACAATACCATCTTCATGAATCATTGGATATTTCTGTCATATCTGTCTTCCATCATTCATTCGGTCATTCCTTCGATATTGTGTTTGACAATCTCCTTCACTTCTAAACCTACCACTATACACATCAAAAGCTTGATGTTTTTCAAACAACTAAAACTAAGTAGAGACCTCATTTTATATACACTGTAGAGTGAAATCTGTATACATCTGATTGTAACATACTTGAAGAAAAAAAAAAGAAGCAATATTTCTGTTACTGTCTCTGCCAATTTGCCAAACATGTTTCTCCTTCTCCCTTTCCTTCTCTCATTTCTCCCTTCTCCTATTCTCTCTCTCATGCTATCCCTCTGCCCTCTATCACATCACTCTGTCCTAAAAGGTTGCATGACTGCACTGGAATGAAAATTAAGGAAGGAAATGGGTCATTTAAATTATCTCTATCACCTGGTTATAGCCCTAACAATCAATCATACAATATACTCACAACACAACATTCTATTTGGGGTACTGGTTGGTACCTCTATCCTTATTATTTATCTTGTGCCCAAAGATAAGTAAGAATCATCACCTACATTCAATGGCATTTCTTGGACTGAAAATATTAAGTTCACAATAGCATTAATAACCACACATCATTTTGTTAGATATCTGTTATATTTTTCATACATACGAAGACAATCCTGCTCATCATTCTTCGGGTGAAAAGGGGTTTCTTGTAAAGTGACAGATGATAGTTAATAATACTATATCCCCTGAGTGCCTACCATAATACTGCATGCATATGTGTCTTGAAGAATTTTACTTTTGAGCAGTGTAAATTTTGCAAGAGGTCATGATTTGTAGGACATTCATTCACTTTTGGGAATTAAACTATTACAATTTATACTTAAATATAGGCAAGAATTACAGAAAAGTAAAACCTTCTCTATTGCAACTATGCATGGTTTTCTTTGTGAAGAAGACTTATTTGAACAAATTAGATTTAAAAGAGTTTTTCCTCTTCAGAGTTGTAAGGCTCACTTCTATATTAAGAGGATTAACTGACCTTTAATCCCATTCCTTGGGTAATCTCTTCAATAGAAGGCCATTTAATTTGGGATTATACTCTAACTGTTGATAATTACGCGGCTCTTTGAGTTTGTGGAGCAGAAAAGAACCAGAGGAAAAATAGCCAGGACAAAGCAGTGGTTGGAAAATCTCCTCAAGAAACTGGTATGGGGGATTCCGGACTGAGGTCTCTTTTTGATGACCAAATGTGCAAATTAGTACAGCCAGCAGTCCACTTATAGGCTACACAACCAGCTGTCCTCTGCTTAATTCCAAATTTTTTAGTTCCTTAATCTCATACAGTCCCAAAACAATCAATCAACAAACATACTGTAGCACAAACAGATTACTGGTATACTCTCTAGTCTCTGCAGTATAGTAATGCCCTAAAATTAAGGGTATGTAGTTTACATGTAATTAAGGAATGAGGACTGTCCCAAGCAACAACGGTAATACACTGTTCTAAGTTATTTGGGGTGCCTCATATTTGGAGCACCCCCTTTGGACCACTCTCCTTGGGTTGCCCTAACTCCAGTACGAATGGTTACAGTGATTTTGGCCAGTCTACATTTAGTGAGGTAATCATATTCCTTTGTTATGCGCAGTCTAAATGGTCCACATATCCATTATGACGTCTTAACAGATGCATCAGTTAAGCTTGGATATGCAGCCCCCTGGTGTAAATAGCAGTATAAATGTATTAGGGCAGCCAGAATTTTAGGCCACAGTATGAAAATAGTATTAAACAAAAAATACACAGCTATTTGTATACTTTACTTGTTGCAAAATAAATAAATCTAAAAGAAACCCAAAACATTAAAGGCATTGGCTAACATTGTTATGATTTTAAAAAAATCTCATTTTGTTACTTAAAAATGGGATAAACATTAGGGTTATAGTGTAAAAATACCAGTGTGAAAGTTTCAGAGCATGATATCCACGGGAAGTATTTTTAAATATTAGAAATGTGAACCAATGTTTGAAAAATATACGGGGGTCGGTTGCATAGACCCAACGTAAGGAGTGCGCATGCGCACATGACTCAACGGACCGCAATGTGTGTATTGACGTATCACGCGGCGGAAGGCAAGTAACGGTATTTTTGAATTCGCGCAAACGGTCCTCTTAGTTCAGTGTCTCTCGAGACGAAAGCTAATAAAATCGCGGTTTGCGTCTAACTTACAGCTTTTCCTTCCAAATTATGGTTGGTTTCAGGGTTTTTGAGTATAAATACAAGTACTCATACACATGTTTCATCTTAGTTTGAGAATTTTTTAAATCAGCTGCTCACAAAGTTAGCCAATGCCTTTAACCTGTTGAAGTCCTCTTGCATGTACTTTCTTGTCTATTTCTAGCACATGATCCATTGTCAGGAAAAATGAACAAATAAATTGAAAATTGAAGTGTACAGCAAAAAATTCCTTAAAAATCTCTGAGTTTTACTAATGACTTTAATGCAGGTGTCAGGTGCAGGTAACTGACCTGAAAAATCAATCAGTGTATTATTAAATAATCTGAACTACTGCCTAATGTGTTAGACATATGGGAGCATTACAGTGGTCTGTGGTTGTTGAAATGAAACTAATTCCCATCTGGTCTCTCCCCATTTTGACATAGCATGAGAGTCAGTGACATCTGGGAGGTGAATGAATGTCTGGTGAGTTTTCATGACAAAGATACCATGTAAACATCAAAAGTTTGAAGGGGTGAAATTAAAAATTAAAAAAATCTATGAAGCGCATTCAGAGGTTTGAATGTCAAAGTATGAGATGTGTGCGGGATTGCACACCAACAGAAATAACTTGCATGTGGATGGTAGGGACCCTTTAAACCTTGGGCCTGAAATGAATGACCTTTATCTGATTGATTAAAAGTAGAACTTGTGACTCTTTGAACTGTAACTTATCCCATTGAGTTTTATTGTTGCTATTCATTAAGGTTTTACATGTACGTTGTCTTGAATATTCTGTGTCTCAATGTTTTTTATTCCAACATAGTGATCTTGAATTAAAATGAGTTTTCTGTGAACTAGTGAAAAAAAAACAAGTTTGAAGGAAACAAGGGGGATGAAAAGTTGAGATGCATCTTTCATTACCCCCCCCCCCAGAAACCAATATAGTCTTGGCCTAATCAGGCCTATACATAATAAAGTAAAGTGGAAGAAAAATAAGCATATGCCCATACAGGTATATCGTCATTTTTACGAACCAGCGAATCAGTGGCTGCAGAAACATTTATATAATTAGGTGTTCTTAATAGAATTTGCTTTCTTTGCATTATTTCATGTATCAATACATAAATCAAAAGAAAGCTTGTAACTTTGATTTTGAAATGGTGTATATTACCAGGCATATTAATACAGAATAAGGAAGCATTGCCCATTCAAACACAATACAATGGTTTGTAAAAACATTTTCTCCAATGCACGTTTCTGCCTACGGGTGCGGACTTGGTTCGAAATGACACTAATATGAAGATATAACATTTGACAATCTGTAAATGTGGTATAATAAAAGGGTCTTGATAAATGCTCTTCATTTCCGATACAGTCCAATTAACATCACATTATGTACAACAAGTAAGCAGTGCACCTGTAGGTTGATTCTGTTTTCATGTTATAACTTTTTTTAAGACACATATCCATCAACACTGACTGGGCATTTACAAAGCAAAAAGAAAAACCGTCTACACATATCAAGATCACAAAGTGAGGAAGCTTAAAAAGACATACTGAACAACCATCTTTAGTTTGGGCCAAAGTTTCAGAATTAACAAAAATAGCTGACATTCAAAAGAGGCTGAAGGAACTGCACAGGAGTTTACAAGTTTTGTTTTTCAATTTGTGTTGAAAAAAGGGGTGACCTGAGGTGACCTTTAGAGCAGGAACCCAGGAGAGCCAGATGGCGTACCCCAGCAGGGGTTCCGGCCATCCAATCTTACACCCTTCATCCAATGATGTGTATGCTCCTCCCATCCAATCTACATCCCTCCCATGCTATACCGGAGGCTGTATCAACCCTCATCTGGCATAGCTTTGATCCTTCGACAGGCCTACATGACATCAAATCTCAACAAAGGAAGTATCCGGTACAGAATGCCTGAAGAAAATCATGCTTACTAATAAGTAGTCAAGGAAAAGATACTTTCTTAAACTACAACTGTACTCAATGTGCCATCCATTCAATATTTTCTAACATCCCCAAGTTTCCCTTTCTATCAAGTGATAAATCCATTAATACGTAGAATGTAATCTAAGCAGCATCATCTTCAAAGAATTGCAGAAGCTGAATAATAATAATATTCTGCATTTACATAGTGCCTAATACATCTCTCTGAGATGTGTCCAAGCGCTTTGCAGCATAGGCCTAGCCACCTGTTAAGAAAGTGAATTTCTGACCAAAGTACATGTTGCTCATACCACTACATACATGTAATGTTTGAAAAGAACAAACTACATCACACACTATGCAATGCAAACTAATAAAAGCACAAATTGCATTAGATCATAATTCATTTTTGTTTGATATGACTTACTCAACCCCATAACAAAGTGCATATATACAATCAGAAGTAAAATAAAAATTGAAATTGAAAGCCAAGTACTAGAAATTTAGTTTGTAACTCCAAAGCCACTGTGGGGCTTATACATGTATCTACATGTAGATACATGTATCTACATGTATATGAAAAATTATAATACCATGCATGAGAAATGCCTTAGGTATTTCTTTCAGTGCTGCATGTGTTATACCATTACCACACCTTTTACTTCAAGATTTAGACACCCACCATTGTCCTCTTGACATTATAAAGTGATGCCATTCACAATGGTAGGCCAAGATCAGAGAAGATATTCTAATTCACAGAAGTAAACAATACTCTATCAAGGGTCCAAGTGTGAAATGTGGTCCAAAGCCACTAACTTGGGGAAAGGTGAAAGGGAGTTAATTTGAGATTAGTCAGTCAGTGATACCCCAAGATAATAAGTCAAGAGGGGTTTGGAGAGAAACTGGGATTAAGAATGAGCTAAGAAGATTATCTTGCTCTTTGAACTTGGACCTGAAATAGACCAAGACCTCCCAAAGTGTTTGATCTTTTGTTGGTATCCCTGCTGTGAGTGCACTGGGATTAGCCTTCAAAGACCCTGTTATTTCATGGACTATTTCCCTGAATAGAGCTATGTAGCACCTTTCATGAATATGATTGATTCCCCACTTTCATTGGGTGTTGGTCAGTTAAATGTGGCACCTCTCTGTCAAAGAAACCTTGGTTACCAATGTAACTCTGATGTGAGAATATAAAGTCTATGCCTCTTTTTCATTGAACCTTGTGAAGCTGATTTCTCCTTTTTAATTCTGACCCCCCCCCCCCCCTCAATCTCCTCCTTCAACAGAAATGACAGTGGTTTCTATGAACATTGCCTCTGATGAAAAACAAAATAGTCTCTTCTCTTCAATATTCATTTTCCTTTGTGTACCACATTAAATGATTGCTTCCAACCGCAGTTTTGATAATTTTAAGGTTAACACATATGTAGGGTATTTATTAATGCATGAAGTTATGTTGTTATTGTCATCTATGGCTGAAGCCCAATTTTGCACTGCTTCTACTTTCCTTTTATTATACATGTGTTGACTTTTAGCCCTTTCAACAATCAATAAAAGATTTCAAGCAAGCTTACACTGTTGCTCAATTATCTCCCACTTACCATTAACTTGTCATCTTGAACACAATCAACCGTTCAGTAAAAGTTAA
Source organism: Echinometra lucunter (assembly GCA_029962745.1). Classification (NCBI taxonomy): domain Eukaryota; kingdom Metazoa; phylum Echinodermata; class Echinoidea; order Camarodonta; family Echinometridae; genus Echinometra; species Echinometra lucunter. The sequence goes on from CM057152.1 coordinate 40,803,321, forward strand.
AAAGAACTTAACAAACAAAGTACAGTTTGTTTCCCTTTCTCTGTACTTGAACAATTCAAAGGAATGTCACTGGGTGGTTAAAGAATTTGCTAAGTACCACCCTAAATAGTCTTTGTTGTCTATTATGCATCTCACTTTCTTTCTGCCTCTCTTCATATTGGAGTGATTCAGAAACTTTCGTTTAAAGCTTCTTACAATTTCAAATGGCTCAGGCCTTTGGCTGTGCTTAACCCATAAAGATTGTCATGAAATGCTGGCCTACATGACTTGCATATCCTATGACAATTTCAAAGTGACTTTTGGAAGTAACTTATAACTTGGGATCCCATAAAACCCTTTCAAATTATGACTGCAGGCTTTTGGAATGAATATGGTTATTAACACCTGCAATAGCCTAAAAGGAAGTCTTAGGTAAAAATAAGGATTTACAATATATGACTCTTTTCATTACTCTCATCCACCTAATGACCTATACTGTACCCTACTTGAAGTTGACATTTTATAGTTCTGTACATCTTTGATTTCCTCTGCTGAGAGCTAAAAAGGCATTACATGTATCAAATACAATAAATTAATACCCTTCTGTCGCTGAAAAGACATTTCCTTTCAACTCTCTTTCTTCCACTCTCGTTTTGAATGGGTCGCCACTCTGCCTGCTACATCATCAGTTTATTGTTGCACTGCTCCTCCCATCTTGAAAATAAAATACAGATGTCTTGATGATAATGGATATCCGTAGCAACAAATAATGACAGCACAGAGAGAAATGTCATCTCCAGAAACACAACCAAGTCTGCTTATGGTCCCTAAAGCTTGAAATGATATACACGTAAATAGTATGAAGGAAATATCAAAAAATTATCTCTCATATTCAACTCGTAAACAAAAGATGGATGCAACTGTTAGTGACAGGGCAGTCATGGGCAAAAAATGGCAAACCCCCTTGCGGTTAGGTTCTTCCCCAGCTAAAATACATGTACATAAAAACCTACTGTATTTGGGAAATGCAGTTTAAGAAGCCAATCTTTCTTTTAATGCTTACTCCTCTATTTATTGGCAATGGCATAAAATAATGACCTAAATTTGTTCAACAATTTCCTGTCCACAAGGATTAGGGAAATATTTTTGTGGTTTTATGGATTTTTTCCCAAAAAATTAATAAAACCATGTCTAGAGCCTAGGGAATCATATCGACTTAATGAATGAAATCTGAGTAGTCTTGTCTCTGGCCTTTCAACCTGAAAAACTGTTTTATATTGCATGAAAGGTGGTGAAATTATGGGCTGATCAGGCTGAACTAATGCATGCTGTATACTTTATTTATGTCTTCTTGTGCAGTCATTAAGTGGCAGATTGACTTCTGCCAATGAGCCATGTGATGGCTACTGTATACCAACCATCCTGAAACAAAGGGTGTTCCCCAGGGATCTTTTCATCCACCATTGATCTTCTATTGATGTAGTCCATCAGCATGAGTGCAGTTCAGTGAAAATTTATTGACAGATAAGCATCTGGGGTGCATCCACTTCCTGTCATTACACAACAAAATATTTGTTATGGACTAAGATTCCAATGTCTGCATAACCTGTATCTTCTCCATTTCAAAACCACCTGCAACACACCATATCATTTATGACAACTACTGCCACTGATAGCACTGTCTACACTTACAACTTGCTCTATATTACTAAAATTTGTTTACCATGTAGGCTTTTGGTATCACACCAGTGTTGTGGAAGCAATAACTGTAAAATTATTCCAAGCTGATTAAATGCCACAAGTAGATTTGAAACACTTTGCACATTCTTGTTACACTGAAAATAAAGTACAGAAAGAATGTCTGTTTTCATCTATCAAAGGAAGACTGACTTTGCCTTTTTGCTCTTTCTTGTTCGACAAAAGACTCATCTTCACCGTCAATCAAAACAAGCTCTAGTAAAAGAGTTGTCTTGTCTTTAAATGCCACTCAAAGAACCCTGTCCCTGGAATACACAGTAAATAGCCCAGTGCATATCTGTCAATAATGGTATTACGCTGCTGATGTAAATTGGTAAGTGATTTTCCTACATGTAGGTCACCATTCAAATTTTAAACTTAAAGGCATTGGCTAACTTTGTGAGTAGCTGATTTAAAAAATTCTCAAACTAAGATGAAACATGTGTATGAGTACTTGTATTTGTACTCAAAAACCCTGAAACCAACCATAATTTGGAATGAAAAAGTGTAAGTTAGACACAAACGGCAATTTTATTATCCTTCGTCTCACAAGACAATCACTAAGAGGACCACTTTGCTTGAATTTGAAAATGCCGTTATATGCCTCCCGCCGCGTGATACGCCAATACACACAGTACGGTAAGGTGAGTCGGTGAGTCATACGCGCATGCACACTCCTTATGTCTATTCTGTGCAACCGACCCTCTATATTTTTCAAACATTGGTTCACATTTTTGATATTTAAAAATACTTCCTGTGGATATTATACTTTGAAACTTTCAGACTGGTACTTTTACACTATAACCCTTATGTTTATCCCATTTTCAAGTAACAAAACAAGATTTTTTAAAATCATAACAATGTTAACCAATGCCTTTAAAGTTGGCTAGAAAGGCAATAAGGCAACCTTGAAATACACCCATATTTACAAGTGGTATCTGCCATTTTTTGAATACTGTTTATATCTGCAAGCATCCTGTATTGTATTTTTGCAAGGTCCCAGTAAGCTAAAAAGTCGCAAAACATCAGAAACGTACTGTATTCTTTATAGTACCTGGGAGGAGATAAGAATAGGGCTGATGAGCCCAGAATACATATCTTTCACATTCATGATTCAACCACTTCTGATGCCAAACCATTAACAGAGGTTATGAAGAATAGAAGTTTGGAATGAAGCACTGTAGATGCAAAAGAAGAGAAAGAGACTTGAAGAATGTAGGGGTAGCTTGATGTTCCACATTATGTAACAAGCATTTCTTTGTCCCGTACATGTATATTCCAAAACTGACTCAATTCACAATTGTGTTTACTTTCTTTCACACTTACTCTCCTATTTATAGAATGAGATCACAGTGAATGTAAATACTTTTAACAAGATTCTCATTGGTTTACAATTTAACTCTTAAAATTTATTCATCCATATATAATGATGTAAACATAATCACTTTTAAATTCAAGGAACACTTGGCTGACTTGATACATTCTCATTCAGCTCATCAGATAATCTATGACTTATGACATCTAGTCACACTATTAACTGGAAAAAATTGCTTCTTCTATTTTGATTCTGGATCTCCAAAAGGTTTATTTTCTCTACAATCAATGCATACAACTGAATGCCAGTAACTTACATGTATACTGCTTTTTGTGCACAGCATGGATATCCTTGCAGTTGAAATATCAGTCTGAAATTTAATTTCCAAGCTTTAAGCAACTACAAAGAAATAGGCACTCAAAGAATGTTCTAAAAAGCTGATGGATCATACTCGCATGTAATACTATGGCCAATATATCATCTCATCTTATAATGTAATAGGCCTATATTTCTAATGATCAGTGGTCCAGTCTTAACCCATTGAACACTAAACCCAAAATAACACAGGCTAGGGTCTATGGCAAATGCATGTTATGCTGAAATCAAATTGGGCTCAACAGGTTAACAAGCTCTTGAGTCTCAAGCCTCACATGCACATCACAAATCACAATATATAAGCAGATCTACCGAAGACTCTTTACAATACCTACTCATCACCAATCACTTATTCCACCATGCTTTATAGGGACAAACATGTTCTACAGTGAATATTATCAGGAACATGACACTGACTGACTGCACATTGCAAGTTACAGGTTATGTGTCCTATATCCAGTGGGCTGCAGAATGTACTTCCAACCAAGCAAAACACCAGCAGACCAACCTTACATGAACTCACAGCCAATCACTTTCCAATAACATAATGCAGACTAAAAAAAAAACCCCAACTGAGCATAGATATCACCAAGAACGACCAGTACCCACTCATGATCAAACCAATCACGTCAAGTGCCTGATTCTTACCTGGTTCAATGGATCCATTCTGGACAAGAACAACCTGACGACACTCATCTAGGTCTGCAAACTGGAAGGGATTGATACAGGTCTGAACATCCTCACTGCAGGCGCAATTCCCACTGACCAAGTTGCACCCTGAAAAGGACTTGATCTCGCACTCCAGGATATAACTCGAATCTTGGCTATCCTGAGAGGTGAAAGAGTTGGTAACTTCTGAGTCTGTTTTTGGCTCACCTGGATTCCAAGAGATGCAAAGAATAAAAGGAGCTACATGTATTAGACATTTGACCTAATACCATAAATTTGAAAGTTATGGTAACATTTTTCAAGAATGGCTACAGCCTACAGCCCACAAGATCGACAGGCCAAACCTCTTTCTGGAATTTGTGATTACACATGTACATGCAGGTCCAACAGACCAACAACCTGCATGACTGAGATGTCAGTCTCGATTTGCACATGTTTTGGGTCTACTGGGATGTCCTGTCCACTTGAGTGGACACAGGAGAATAAGACAAGTAAGAGAACTACAGTGTCTTTTGAATGACAAAAAGAATTTTAAATGTTTGTAATTTTTTGATCATTGAGTAAGACCACTGCTCTAACTGGCAAACTCTCATTACAATTTTATCAATATCAGTATTGGTTTGTTTTTACCTGACTGCTAAGAAAGTATGCATGCTTTAAGTAAGCAACCAGAGGACTGATGGCTTTAAGTCCTTTCTGAGGGACCTAATAACGAGGATTCATGGCTTACCAAAGGCCAGGGCACTAGCATGTCGACTTGGTTTCGAACCCAGGTCACTGGATTACGAGACCAGTGCTCTACCAACTGAGCTACATGTACATGTTGTGCCTCCTCCTTAGCAATGTAATCAATTCTGACTAAATTCTCCCCTTTTTGTACAAAATATTACCCACCAATTTCTTGGTTTTTTTTCGTATTGTCATAAATCATTTTCATATTAGTGTTGATGATGGCTGCTGTAGTCTGTTAGCAGTATAAGCACAGTCTCTCAGACTCTCTTTATGACGCCTTGTGTCTTCATCTGTGAAGCTTATTAACCCACCTACCCAACTCGCTCAAATCAGCTACATGTCAAGCTTGTATACATGTAGTTTAGACACACTGTGACTACAAAGGGTTTGTGTCTGCAAACTAATAGTGCTCAGACCTTGGACAAATTTGCATCACTAGGCTTCAACTCTACTTTGTCATTTGTCAGGTTTATAACTTTATTATAAGCATGCAAATGAGCAGCCTCAGATGAGAAACACATTACGGCGGTAAGATCTGACATCAATAACAACCTATAATCAATAAATTTGAATAAATAATCAAGGCTACTCTTTTCCATTATCATGAATTGTCTATTCTGCACTTAAAATTCATGCCTCAACCAACCAGCATTTGATTGGTGGGAGGAAAACAACAATCTCCATAACCACGTTCTCGGGTCTCCTAATTGATCACTGATTAAACAACTTGCTGGGTTTTTTACATGTAACTACAGAAAACATTTACATTGTCTCCAATTGAACTTTCAGATCAAAACCATAAAAAATGAGTGCTTAACCCGTGGAGCACAATTTGATTTCAGTATAACACATGTTTTCTACAGACCCTAGGCTGAGTTGTCTTGGGCTTATTGTTCAATGGGTTAAGAATAGGATAACCCTGCCTGAAACAATACATTAATATGAAAATTAAGCAATCTTAATTGGTTTACAATTCCATACCGCATCTTCTCAAACATGTAGGACTACTGTATGTAAATGAAAATTCTTTAGGAAAAAAAAACTGGAATGTATGCTGGCTCGGTCAGGTAAGAGCAATGTTTCAAGTAATCAATAACTCATTTTCTTGCATTGTGCCTCTACTTATCATGTATTGTACTGGTATACACTGTGGGAACTGCAGCATACATTTATGTACATGTATGTATACAGTACACTAACATTTTTTCCCCCTTTCTTTTCAATTCTATTGACTTTGGCATTTATATGCAGCACAATATGAAACCCTAAGCAGTTGATGTTTATTGATCCATCTAAAGAGGCTACCCGAAAAACACTATCAAATGTGCTGTATTGTGAGTGATACAGTCTATGACACTTTCACGTAATTACAGGCACAAAAATCAATAGTAATACGAGGTAATTGGAATGATTTGTCTACTCATTGGGGGATGGTTTGTCTGGATCTTCAGATATCAATGTGAACCACATCTGAAATTCTGTGGAAAATAAATTAATTGAGGCTTATTTGCCAATGTACATGTACATTTGATTACAAAATGTTTCACAAAAATATCCTGATAGATAGGCAATGAGATGTTATATTCTTTTCATTCCATTGCCTCATCTCTCAACTTCCAAGCCTACGGTTTCTTTACATTTTAACAGTTGAGATTTTGTGGACATATCTAAAAATATCTTACTTTTTATTCTGAATGACAGAAAATCACTAAGATATGACGGCTCAATCAATAATGTTAACCTACATTACACTGTAAGCCTCACTGAATTTGCAGCTTGTTTGCATGTGTACACTACACAGCTATCATATACACAGCCATTTCATGAAAATTATTGAATTTAATATTGAGAGGAGTGCGATTTCTTCCAGCATCAGCTGAATATGGAAGAGTAGGCATTCCATAACCAGGACTCCCAGGTAAGCTGTATACTAGGCAGAAGACACACACCCATTTGGTAAACTATCATTTATCAAATTCACACAATACAGTACAAATGTTTTATAGTACATGTACATGTACTGCATTCAATAATAATTCAATCAATTTTAGTGTGTATTATGTAATATCCAGTAAATACATGTACTTATTGAAGAATGAATACTATGAACATAATAGTTTTACAGTATGTACATATACATGTATACATGTACATGTATATGTAGTACCCTGTCTGGATTTGAAGATAGACTTTCTGATTAGATTCAGATCTGATGTAATGAAGAATAGATAGGGTCGACAAGACTCATTAACTCTGTCCTCGATACTGTGGGCTCAGACACCACTAGTCTTTCACCTTTCTAGGTCAGGCAACTGAGGCAAGCAGTCCATTCAATTATTCTTGTTACACATCTGCTCCTAGGTTGGCCTGCTGCATCCCTGTCATAATTAATAACTTCTCACTGAATTTTTAACAGCTGCACTATGAGCACATGTTTCATGGACACCTGATTTCATTTCTTTTTTTTTTCAAAGGTAGCTTGTAAATATTTTCATACTTATGAAAATAAACTTTAATCTGATGACCGGGCTAATAATGTTTCTGTAAAGCATTTTGAGCATGAGAGATGTATTAGGTTCTTTAAAAACCCAGAATATTACTATTCTTAATTTTGCAAAAAAGTTACTACCGGTACATTAACTTCATGGTTGTATTAATCTGTGTCCTCAAAAAAAAAAAAAAAAACAACCCAGGGTATTTAAGTATTTAAGATAATACTCAATTACAATTCAAACATAAATTTAGCTTATATGACAATCTTCGTTAATATTCCGACCTGCCCTGTCTTAACCAATATCCAATTTTCTTTTTTAAATAAACTGAACATTTATTTCAGAATTGTGGTCACAGAAATTTCTTCTATGACCTTTCATAACAATCTCACCAGAATCTTGTTATGCAGTCAATACATACCTGTATAATTCTCACTTACAAGTAGTACTTGCATAATACTCTTATTTCAATTTTCTACACTGTGCAGTACAACTACCAGCATGTCTGTAACATCAACCAGCTTGTGCTGGAGTCACTTATTTTGTGTGTCATAACATTTTACTGTCACATTTCAAATCTTCCCCAGGATATAATTTAGGGCCTAATCCCTTGAAAGTCAGATTTCTTCACAGATGTCTGCAACTAAACTGTTATTGCAGAAAGAAAAATCAGGAATTCCCTTCAAAAAAAAAAACAATTTTATTCTTTGAATATATGCATACCAGCAGGTAAAAAGATTTAAGTCCTTCATGAATTCAGGCCTGCAGTTGTTGTTTTTTTCCTGAGGATTCTAGATAAGAATTTTGTGCAGAAGGCATTGCATCTTATATTCATGATTGTAAGCTAAATCTCTTCATTTATCAATCACATACCAGAATAATATAACCTACCAGATTGGCCTACAAATCACCTTTGAACACATGTACATTTACATGTATGCATTCCTCAATCTTAAATTGATTGCTAACCAACAATGCACATGTGAGGACTCTGGCTTCTATGATGTCAAACTACACCAACAGACAGGCATGTAAATGGAGTAAATGCCCTTTGCCCTGTGTGATTATCAACCTCTCTCTATTCACCACTGGTAGTCCACAGCCCTATTCACTGATATTCACATCTTTGTGTTAAGTACATGCTGTGAGCACTCCAAAGTGAGTTCACCTCAGTTCTGAGGCAAGCGAGCTGTAAAGAAACATACTGTAAGCCTGTAGACTGCACACCTTTGAAGAGACTGCAGACTACCTGCTTCAATCATTGCATTCTTTGAAAAACAATGATACAAATCAAATTTATGCATAGGACACCACTGTATACAGCTTTTAAGGCAATGCAAATTGTGTTCTCAAATAGGGGTTCTAAGACATCTGCAGGATAACAGGTCTTTTAATAAAAACGTATTTGGTGTTAACAATAAATCCTCATTCTCATAGGCCACAGTATAATGTACTGTATGCACTATGAAAAAAAATGAAAATAAAAAAGTGGCATACTGAGATCTACATGTACCTTCAACTTGAGAATATGACTTCTAACAAAATAATTTCGTCTTTTTGATTTATCAGAAATGGCCTGATACAGGATGCGTTCATTTCTCTAGGTTCTCTATCTACTTACGACTTCCAGTAAGCAAATTATCACTGCCGTGTAGAATAGGTTTTTATCAAGTGTGCTTTACTCCCTTTGATTTGCACAATACTTGTACAATTCTATAAATTATGTTCAATATACATCCAAGCACAAAATGTACATTATAGAGAAATTGATGAAGACATTCAAAAAATACATACTTTTATTGGGACAGCATAAAAAATTACAATTAACCTTTCTCACATGCCACATTCCGTTTTTGTTTCCTTTTTCTATTTTCTAAATACTGCAATTCAAAATCAATGTAGAATAAAAGAATAATATTCAGTTTCAAACTATAAAACCTTTTTTAAAGAAAGTAAAAAAAGAATACTACATGAACATGAAGACACATAGGCAGGGTTAAAGAGAACAGAAGTCATTAACATATCTATCACATCAACGGTAACAACAATTCTAGGTTTGCACCTTAAAGAGTCCATATTGTTCTCATGATAATATTGTAAATATGTTGTTGTGGAGTTTACCTTCCAATAAAAACAAATACAAAAACAAACAAAAAATACATGATGACTTCTCATTCTATAATCCCTAACCAGTGACCAGACAATATAACTATAAATGAGACCAAACAATTAAGTCTTGGCATTTCAGAAAATAAAGGAAGCTGTATCTAGGCCTATTACAATGATCAAATACTTCTACCAACTGATTAAATACATATAAATCTGTGGCAGCGTTACCATCCTGGTAAGGGAGTGTAGGACAATGGAGACAATTATTGATGGGGCACAACAATCTAGTTCAAGATAGAATTAAGAATCGGAGGGGGAAATATGAAATGCTGTACCAAGTAATTTAAACTGGTGACAACAAAACTTTAGTTCTTTTATGAATTGTTTAACTGTCAAACTCCAGACACAATAACCACCACTTTCATAATGCTATTAATTATAGTGATGTTTCCAAAGATGAAAGAAAATAGATAATCCAGTTGAGAATGAAATATACCAACCTCGACATATTCCATGAGCATCAGGGGTCAATGAATCTCCAACTGCTACAATAAGTTCACACTCTAATCCCTGATCACACTGTCCATATTTATCAAATGGTCCTCCACAAGATTGTCCATCAAGTTTAGCACATTCCTTGCAGCATCCACAGACATCGTCAAACACACCACCTTGACAGGAGAGCGTCGGGCACTTCTCCCGTTCGCAGGTGCCACACGACAAGGCAGCCACTGTTGCCACCAGAGAAAGAAAGATTATTGTTTTCATTTTTAATGCCGTTGCTTCATCTGTTGCAAAAAGTATATTAGAAAAATATCCAAATGATTCCAAAGAATTTATGAAGTATCCAAGAATCAGGAGTCAGTCTAAAGTCCAGATTCAAGAAGGCTGGAAAGTCGAGAACCTCAGCGAACAGTTTAATCACACTGAACTCAGATGATGCGAGAAACCAATCTAGAGGTAGAGCGCAGCTAGCTCGCGATGAGTCTACAGTGAGCAGCGAATCTATCATCTACTCCTCTTCTTCAAGCTCATCTACAATGAGCCTCTCCACCAGGCTCTAGGCTCTGGGCTATGGGTATATTGCCCCTTCAAACTCTTCTCTGCCCCAGAAGCCAAGGTACATGTACGAGCAAATAGGTCGACGCTGCTTCGCGAATTTAGGCAAATAATACACAACAGACAGTACATGTGATGTGTTTAACAGTATCTGAGATTGAAACAACAACTATTAGCAGTTTTCATACCAGTGATCGCGACAGCGCGAGCGAGACGGGATCGGAATCTGTGCTTACACATTACAGTACAGTGCACGCATGCAGCAGATTGCACAAGATGTCGTTCAAACAGGTGCAAGCCACATAATGAAGGCATGGAATTGTCACAGTACGCACAAAAATAGGAACGCGCTTTATCCGGCCGAATAGATCTGCGCCCGACTATCGTTGATTTTGGAGTTCATGAAGGGATATAGAAGAGGGGAGGGTACGTGATGGCATACCCTTTTTTTTTTCATAAGTGGTGGTGAGGGGGGGGGGGGGGGGGGGGGGGGGGGGTGGGGAGGGAAAATTCCCAATACACCGAAGCACTTTGGGCATCTCTTCAGTTCACTTTTTAGTCGGACCCGCCGGGGGGGGGGGGGGGTCCCTCTCTTTGAAATCGCTTGTTCATTGAACGCTGTCTTCCATTTCTTAGAAGAAAAAAGAAACGAATGGAGAAATTATCTAAATAAGAGATATAATTTTCAAATCCATCAGAGGACATGGAACATTCTTAGGAGGAAGATCGGAGTATGGATGTGTATTCCAAAATATAGTGGCGTAATGATCAAGAACTTTTGTGAGTTATGAACACGTTACAAGTTATGAAAAATCCCGGAAAATCATGTCATCTCAGCAACATTTGTACATCACCAGGCGCGTAGCGAGGGGGGGGGGGCGATGGGGGCGGTCGCCCCCGAAACTGCCCCCCCCCCCCCAATAAAAGGGGGAAGCGTGAGCGAGAAAAGAAAAAGATAAGAGAACGTAAGAAGAGCAGGAGCAGACAAGGAACAATGACAGAGAAACGTCGGTGCTTCCGCGCTTCGCGGGGGAGGGCGGAAAATCCCCCCTCCCTGAACCCTCCCCCTATAGGGGAGGGCGCTTCGCGCGCTCAGTAAGTGATTCGCATGCTTCGCGTGCTCACTAACGCCCCCTTAAAATGAAATCCTAGCTACGCCACTGTAAATCACTGCCTGTCGAGAATTACAAAAATAAACCCGAAGTTTTAATTTTTAAGTTAGGGGGGCAACCGCCCCAAGCCCCCCCCCCCCCCTCAGTACGCCAGTGCAAAAAAACAACAATAACAAAATTCTCCTTCCTTATAGAAGTGTGCTTCGATCGACCTCCCTCCCACCCCATCCCCTCCGAAAGAAGAGAAAAGTGGCGTAAATAAAAAGGCAATGGTTTTGTTATTAACGTCCAATTTTAAAAAGAAAAAAAAGCAAATTAATGTAACATCAAATAATGTTTGCTGCAATCACTTATTTAGGGACAAAATGTACTACGGTAGTTACATGCTTTGAACATGTTGAATCAAAGGATCGAGTAAAAACTATTTTACTTACCGATACCTATTTGTGAGGATATATCAAGGGATATTCCTCTGTTTGTGGTTTCCTTGCTGAAAATTGATATTGGTGTATTAAATATTTTTGATGTTTATACTTGTTTTTTTTTTTAAGTAGCAACATATTTCTCAAAAGTCTATATTCTAAATTTCATAGACTTGAATCAGAGACAACTCCAAATTTCAATTAAAAAAATCTTAATCTAATAGATTTAGAAATCAATTCTATGGATTATATAGTTAAAAGATTCGTTTAATGTACCACTTAAATACGTAGAAAGAGCATTCATTAGCCCGAAGAAAATGCACTCTCAAGTCTCAACAGTAAGCTACGGGAATTTCAATACAAAATGTTACACAAAATTGTTTATACAAACCATCATTTGTATCGTTTTGGAGTAGTGCAAAATAATTTCTGTTCATTTTGTAAGAGAGAAGGAGTAACATATAGGCATGTTTTTCCTAGTGTTTTCATATTAAAAAGATGTGGGAAAAGGTTAGTAAGGAATTCAGATATCCTATTTTAAAAGATCTAAATTAGGAGAGAATTTATTTAGGAGTTGAGATGAATAACGTGGGGAAAGAAAATTTACTAGATCATTTAATTCCATTAGATAAACACATGACGTATCAATGTAGGAATAAGGATTTTCATTGACCACTAGTAAGAACTGTAGTTGGGAGTGATCACAGAAGAGATCTATTTACACACACATACACGCCCACACACACAACCACACATACAAAAAATATTTTTAAAATATGAGCAGGTAAAAGTTTTAAAGTGTGGCATAATGGTGACTAGTGAAGGTTCTATAGCCTCTCATATACGAGAGGTCCCGGGTTCGATCCTCTCCCGGTGCTTACACCATTGGACAAGGTTTTTGTTTTGTTTTGTTTTTGTTTTTGTTTTTCTTGTTTTTGTTTTTGTTTTGTTTTTGTTTTGCTCCGACACGTGTTCCTTTCGACCCAGGTGTAGGGTATCTGCCATTCCTGGGGCAGTAATAATTGCAGGGCCCCCAGAAAGAGCATTACTAATACTGATGGGGCTACTCAGGGTAAACAAAACCCAATTATTATTAAAAAATCATCATTATCATAATACAGTTTTATTCTTCTGTATAGTTCTGTGAGAGTTTAAGCACATGCACGTGAGAGATTAAGTATGATCAACGGCTCGATAAAAATCAGTTATTAGGAATAAATCTCTTTGAAGAGAGATCGGGCAAGACGAGGTCATCGTCACAGTTTCGCATTAATCAAGTCAGGGGCAGATGTACATGCATATCAATGATACGCAGGGGCGGCACTATGGGGGGGGGCAGGGGGCGACCGCCCCTATGATTTTTCAAGTGATCCTCAAAAAAAAGAGGAGAAAGGAAGAAAACAAAAAGAGGAGAAAAAAGAAAAAGAGGATAAAGAAGAAAGAACAGTATGGGAAAAGAGAGGGTTAGATTATGTCACTATAATACCTCTATTTTTTTCATTTAAAACGTAAATAAACTCACTTATGGGTCATCTTGCCCCTATCGAAATACCCTGGCGCCGCCCCTGCTATACAAGGACTGTAAATCGACTGGAACAGTCTTCCTTCTTCAATAACTCGACCGTCCTTAATAATCACAATACGAAACGGAACGAAACACAGTGACCACCCCCCCCCCCCTCCTTAGATTGGTGGTCGCACACGACACACCTCTACTGTAAACAGCCTTTGTGGCGCTTTTGGATAATTCCTACCAAATAACATGAATAACAAGTATACTGCTCTTATCAATCATGTCAATCATGTTTATTGCTCTCTTTTTCATTGTGAATGATGTGAAAACCCACACTCAATTTTGAAATCACACCTGGTGAAACTCAAAATATTGTAATAGTCATGAATCACAAATATCATCAATTTTCTGCTCATTGATCCAGAATACTAGTATACAGTACTGTCAAAGTGTCAATACCTTCTTACTTACTTACTGCCATTATGCCTTGTCAATACTTAGCAAAGGAATTAATATCCTGTAAAATGACTCCTTTCTCTCACATTTACAGTTGGCTTCATGCATGGATGTAAATTTGCTACCGAGTGTGGCAAATTAGGGGTCATATTTTCTTTTTAGATTTGGGTATACTTGAAGTAAGTCGCTTTTGCTTAGGGGCCGGGGTGCCCCTGCGCAAGCCTTTAAATCCGCCCCGGACAAAGATAAATGGGAGAAAAAAATCATAATGAGTACAGTGCTACACACTACAGCACTGTGGTGGTGGTGGTGGTGGTGGTAGGGGCGGGCGGAGGGGGGAGGGGGGGGGTGGTAATTGAGTTTTTATAGACGTGTACTATGTTTTATTTACGTGGCCATAGGGGTTAGCTTGTTATTCCTAAGGTTCGTTATTCCGAAGGTTCGAATGCTCCGAAGGTTCGTTATTCCGAAGGTTCGTTATTCCGAAAAGGAAATAAGTTTCATTATTCCGAAGGTTCGTTAGTCCGAAAAGAAATAAGGGTTTTTTTTTATTCCAAAGGTTAATTCGTTAATCCGAAAATGAAATAAAGGTTCGTTAACTAGTTCATTAGTTAATTTCGAACAAACGAACCTTATTTCATTTTCGGATTAACGAACCTTCGGAATTAGGCTACGAACCTTATTTATTTTCGGATTAACGAACCTTCGGAATTAGGCTTACGAACCTTATTTCATTTTCGGATTAACCAGCTTTCGGAAAAACGAACCTTATTTCATTTTCGGACTAACGAACCTTTGAAATAAGAAACCTTCGGAATAATGCCACAGATGTTTGGATTAACGAACCCTTTTTCATTTTCGGACTAACGAACATCTAGGTTTACGCAATGTGCGTGGTTCGGATTAACGTACCTTCGGAATATCGAGCCTTCGGAACAACAAACCTTCGGAACAACGAACATCACCCGCCAGGGTTGGTGCCAGGATATTTGGACCGGGGGGGGGGGGTGCTTGAGCGTAGAAAAAATTGGGCTATACTCGTTGCATGACCCTGCTCTCTTTCCCCATTCTTTTCTTCAGAAACGGCACCAGGGTATTTTGATAGGGTGGGGGCAAGATGACCCACAGGTAAGTTTATTTACGTTTTAAATGAAAAAAATTGTATTATCAGAGGGTCAAAGGAAAACCGGATTTCAAGGCAGAAATTCTCTATCATAATAAATAGTTTTGCTAATGAGATATATATGTATTAAAAGCTCTCCTTCTCTTCCTTCATTTGATGCGTAACTTATTATTCATATTTCACGCATGATTGAATAAAAACAATGGAAGGTGGTGGTACCAAAATTTTATTTGCACGCACCAATTGCAACTTTAAGTTAGTTTTTAGGGTAGTAAACATGATTATTTTGGAAAAAGGAACACATCACATAAGAATTCACAATATCAATTTTTGTATGACACCTCATGCGTAAGAAATGAATGATGCACATTCCAAAAGAAATGTAACCTAAAATGGAAAGATGCCTGATTTCTCCCAAATGTAGTTGAGTAAGAAGCCATTCTGATTTTCTGATCTAGCAGTTGACAATGGACCTAATGCTTGATTGAATTTACACAAGCTTTGAAAAATAGGGCGACTCCCCCCCCCCCCCCCCCCCCCCCCGTAGCGCCGCCGCGCCCCTGTACGTAAGTCAGATTCGAACCTGCGGTCCGATCAGAATTTGTTTGGAGGCGAAGACAAAATACAAAATACAAAACACCGAGGGCTTCACATGCAGCCACAGTCTATTTCTGTACATGCAGCGCGCGCGAGTGCGTGATTAAATTTCGACTGTAGATGGCGACATTCAGATTTCTTACCATCGATACTTTTTGAGGTTTTGTCTGTTGGGTACGAGTCTGGTGTAGTTTTGGGCGCTGAATAACACGGAGAAGCTACAATATTTGGTAATATATTTTCATAGTTTGTATATTGTGTGTATAAGGTCTTGGTGAAAGACAGTTATTAGTTCGAAGTCTTGCATATTGTTAAAACTCAAGCCTCAAAAAAGATAGAGCGTAGACGTAGTGTAGTCCCACATGCTGCAATATGCGTATTCACTAAGTTAATTCAACCTTCAAATTCTTTATTTGAAGCTGGACTGGGAACCACTGCAGTTGCGTCATAAAGTCAGTCGCGTGGTAACATTTCACGAAGCGCTTGGGGGTCGCCTATCCATACCAGTGCGAAAAGCTCTGCATCCGGCCCGAAGGTCTCTACGGAATTCTTCATCTACGACTTAGATCTATATCCCAATTGCCACCAATAAAAACTGTTATAAATACTTATTCATACCAAGGACCATCCCTGAGTGGAACATATTGACGACACCAACCAACCTCGGCCCAACAATGTTTGTCCAATGCATCAATGACCTTCTGGACAATCTCAAAGGGACTGTCAAGATATATGCTGATGACACTAAACTGTATGGCAAAGCCTCCACAGAGGATGACCTGAACTTCATCCAAACTGACCTTGATGCACTGAAAGAGTGGAGCAATACATGGCAACTGTACTTCAATACTCAAAAGTGCAAAGTGCTGCACCTAGGACAGGGAAATGTACGACACATGTACATTCTTGGGGATGACAACCTAACACCTACGTTGACAGAGGAGAAGGACCTCTGCATTCAAGTGGATGAAGATCTCGTTCCTGGAGGAAGAAGTGACAGCTCCTTCAGTGACTAGCTTCAAAGCTAGACTAGACAGAGTATGGACAGAAAAGCACCCCCCTGCCCGGTTGGCTCCTGTACTGGAGCGTTGGGTACTACGAAGAAGGAGAAGACTTCCAAACACTTATTCAACAAGAAAGTCCAAATAACATTTTTGCAAAATTGCAAAGAAAGGTTGAGAAAATAAGTTTTAACACTTTAATTCTTCCATAATTTAAAAGATACTTGAGAAACAGTGATTTGTCCTCACTATTTTTCAGTTATCACTTTGAGGTTTGACAGTTTCGTAGCTGTGTATAAAGTGCGTATGCATAGCGTTTTGAGCACTCATAGGGCCAAACGTTTGTGGGACTGTAGGCGAACATTCACCGTTGCAGCAGTCAAAAACAGACAACAAAATTGCCCTAAGCAAAATTTAATTTTCTCAAATTTGCTAGAATATCTGATTCAGGGACTCTTCTGCTCTTGATACGAAACAAATTTGGGGATTCAGAGTTGAAAATGGATTTTTAAATAATTATTTTCCTCTCATGAGTGATTTTCTACCAAGCCCAAATGCCTGGGAATACACACAAAAGCTACTGAAGCTTTCCCCCGCAATGACTAAGTACTATGGAGTACAAGCTTATCTCAGATAAGCTTGTAAACGTATAAGTGCATTTTGAGCATTATACTAAATATGATCTTGCATGAATTGGTGAATTTATTGTCTGTTTTTCAGTTGACTTCAAAATGCAAAAAAACAAAACAAACAAACAATAACAAACACTTGTAATGGGGTTCATTTGGGGGTTTTCATCTTTAGATAGAGATCATTTCAGCAGGTAAAATTTTTGGGGGATGAAAATTGGCAAGTGAAATGACACACAGATGTAGTCCTACTCTGCAACACAATTTTCATGAGAAAATATGTAAAATAGAACAATTGGATATCATAAAATATTAATCAGTAATATAACCCAAATCACAGAAGGCTCAAATACAAGGATATATGTGAAACGATTGAATACTAAGATATCATTAATTTCTAATTTTCTAGGTTACATTACTCATGGCTAAAAGTAGATTGTCGTTACTTTCTCTTTGTGATTTCTAAAATCACAATTTAACATTTAATAAGTAAAGAAATTATGAAAACAATAAAATTTGGTGCTGGTATTGATAAATCAATTGCTGATTTTATGTGAATATTTGAGACATTTTGTGCAATGGTGTGGGTAAGTGTTGCTGTGTATGATTATACGCTTTCCTGCAAATGAAGTATTATAAAGTTGCTATGATATAGGAGCAGAAACAGATACATGTAGCAACATTCTTTATTTGTATGAATAGTGATACCATGCCAAATGAACAATGTCAGAACATGAAAGAAATAAAATGCTTCAAACTTATATGTAACTTATGGACTCTTTTATGATAAACATTATTTTTTATTAAAAGCAACCTATTTTTTTCTGTCTTTTTCTCTTTTGTCAGATCTGGATTTGTGGACATGAAGAGAACAACATGAATTGGCTACGAAGAAACCTCACTGTTGAGCCAGTGTTGTTCTTCTACATGCTGGGATCATTCATGCAGTACCTTGCCTTACAACAACTCCTTATAGAAAAGATATGCTTTCAAGAAATTAATGACACTGCCATCTGTGCCAACCTATCTGCATACAAAGATGAGGACAAGATAGTTCAGAAAAAGACTTCTTACTGGATGATTGCACTGAACGTGGCTTTAACAGTGCCTTCTGTGATTTCTACCATTGTGCTTGGAACCTGGACAGATAAGGTGGGAAGAAGAGTAGCCATGGTTTTGCCCTCTATTGGAGCAATTATCAATGGTGTGTGTTTGATCTTCAGTGCTGTCTATCTGGAGCTTTCAATAGGAATTATGATCTTAGGATCAGTGCTGCTGGGTGCATTTGGAGCGTATGCAACGCTCTTAGCAGCAGTGTTTAGTTACCTGGGTGATATCACCAAGGAGAGGACACGGACAAGGAGGTTTGGGTTCCTAGAGGCGATGACCTTTACAGGTAGTTTTGTAGGGCTACTGACATGTGGTATAGTCATTGACAACCTTGGATATGTGGCAGTCTTCATTTATTACATTTCTTGCAACACAGTAGTTGTCTTCTATGTGTTGTTGTGGTTGAGAGAATCTAGCCATTATGTTGAAAGTCAGGGTTCGTACACCACTAAGGCAACCAACGATGCTCTTCAATCAGGAGAAATAGAACCTGACAGAACCAGTGGGGTCATTCCCAAGTCAGAGGAGGACAGGAAATGGTCTTGTAAGAGGTCATGTGTACAACTGTGCCAGATGCAAACCTTGGGGAAGTCATTTGTGACAGTAGGTAGACAGAGACCCAACAAACAAAGATTACAACTCATCCTACTGCTTTGTTGCTTATTCACATTCCAGCTTGTTGGCACAGGTACGAAATATCAATTTTGTATTTTAAGGGGACCAGTTACTTAAAGAAGTAGTTTATGTACAGCCAGTCAATATGTAATTAATTTGAACAAAAATATCTGACATTCTGTGTGTACACACCAATGATCCTACATGTGTGATCATTAAGATTACGAAGTAAAAAGCTAGTGGCTGGATTATATCATGTTATTATTGATTGATAATGAACCTTTCCTTGTTAAATGTGATTCATTTGTAAGGTTGCCTGATGCAAAAAAAAAACAAAAATTTGTTTTGCATATTTAAGAAGATTGAGTCACCAGTGGTAACAAAACAAAACAAACAAACCCAAAACATTTGTATTGCATATTTAGGAAGATTGAGTCACCAGTGAAAAATTTTTGGTGATAGAATTTGTACATTTTGTACTGAAGGCCTCAAAAGATGAAATGTTTTGTTTTCTCCATACTATACACTAAAACCCACCATAGAGATCTAAGTGATCATGTGTATTAAAGAAGACTCTCTAAGAGGTAACTTGTTCAATATTGCATGTTGTCTTGAAATACGCTTTTGCCATTGACCAACCACATCTCCCTCCAAATAAACTTCTTGAATGTCATCTTGTTTATGTCCTTGAAAAGGTCAAGTTAAGAGTTGTTTTTAGCAGAGGTCAGTTATTGAAAGGGAATACCCCTGCCTCTCTGTCCTCTCACTGTGACTTCTTTCTTCTTTGGTTTTCTTGCTGACCAAAGCAATGATTAATAGGTGTCCAGTTATGAAACATGATCATCCTAGAATAATAATTTTGGACAATTGTTCTGCACCTGAGTGCAAGTGGCTCACACACAGAGCAAACCTTTGTTATCGTCTGACTGAAGCAGACCTGCACTAAGGAGTTATTTTATGTGCGTAAACTTTGATTCCTCCGACACTTTATGATAGCTTTATCACAATAATTCAAGTAAAAAAGATTGCAATAATGTCTATGTAAAATTTAATACTAGTTTGCTATACCACCATGGATGGTTATTCTGAGTAAATGGGGGGGGGGGGGGGGGGTGGACCACGTGGCAGTTTGCAGTATATTAGAGCTAACAATAAGAAATCTGGATGTAGCCATTAAAGGTGCTTGTATGTAGTTCACTATCATCAAAACTTGAGTGATGTTAGGGATGTAAAAACAGAAAGGTGAGAAATGCTTCATAAAAAACATAAAAGTTGATGGAAGCCCCCTCCCCCCAAGAAAAAAAAAAAAAAAAAAAAGGTGAAAGAAACTATAAAAAGAGAAACAAAGTGGTGAAAGTTCCATAAAATTGAACAAAGAAAAAAAAAAAAGGTAGGAAATTTCTTTATGTGGATTCAGTGGGATTGCAATATTTAATTCCATAAATGGAGAAATATATTACATTTCGTAATTTTATAATGGAAAGTGTATTATCTATCTTTTTAAGTAAAAAGCATATGTATAATACGCGCTGTGATTGGTTAAATTTGCATCATGTGACGTGCAAAAATTTTGTTATAGTGCTCGACCGTGCACTATAACTTTGTTTTTTCCTTGGTTAGGCACGTACAAACGTGTATGGGACTGCGCATCAAAAGCACCTTGCACGTACTTATCGCTACCATGTTTTTAGCTGCGCGCTTGTGATGTGAGCGACAGAGGCAATTAATGAAATCGAGAAAGGAAGACTCTTTAAAATGTCATACAGATCTAACATCAGGGATCTATTTTAATACTATAATAAATAGTGCATGTTCTATTGATGCACCATTACTGGACTACATGTATATGAACTCGAAGTACTAAATTATTCCTCATGCAGGTCCATTTTACCTCGGCCTTTGGCCTCGGTAAAACAAAACTGCACTTGGGATAATTTAGTATTTGTCATGCACATAATCCAGTATAGTGCATGATAGACCATGCACTATTTATATAATATTTGTTTTTTGGCTAAAGGACAAGGAGGTTATCTTATAGAGAAATTCTTCTCTAATATTGAAAAGGGAAATGTAGATAAAGTGTATTGTGATTTTATATTTTTATTCCCTTCAGGAGATAACTGGTAACTTAAGCTGTTTTTAAGTTAGAAGTATGTTTTTAGCAACATTTTGGATCGAACTTGAAATATTGGGAATACTGCCATTTCATCCACAATAACATTAACAGAGGTTCAGAGGTGTGAAAGTTCTTGTACATTGTTCAAACCTGTCTCATGAAGCTGATTTGTTACCCCCAATGAAGTTAAGATTTGAGAGCATTGAACCTGATATGATCTGACACACACACACACATGGGGTCAAACCTGTCATTGTTTTTCTTGTGGTGCTTAGTTTGGATTACCATCTACTACACCAAGACTTTCTCTCTTTCTCTTTCTTTCTCTCTCTCTTGCTTTCTTTCAACAGGTGAAAACGATACAACAGTCCTGTACCTCCAGAAACCTCCGCTATCATTTACATCTTCGCAAATCTGTGAGTATTACTCCAAATCAAAACTGAAACGTAATCCTGGCAGTAGCATGGGCCCTGGCTTTGTAACTATTTGTTTTGCAGGCTATATCAAGAGGTCATGATCAAGTTGAATGACTGAATGAGTGAGGAATGAGTGAAGAAGAGAAAGAGAGAGAGAGAGAGAGAGAGAGAGAAAGAGAGTTGCTGTGGCTGTCATTTGCTTTTCTGTTTCTAGAACAGCTGCTCAGTGAAAGGATGATATCCTTGAGTTGTGGGTCTAGTTGCAAATCGATAGAGCAGGGAGCCTGCTGTTGTATGTTCTGTAATAAATCATTTCAACCTTTGAAATTTGATTCATTGTATATTATTTTTCCTGGTTTTCTTAGAATATTACTTTAGTTTAGACATAGTCTGGCCTTGTGTGCCATATTACATTCATGTTAAATGCTCTGGAGAAAAAAAAATAATTGTAGGGGTTTACCATTACTATACCTGGGGGGTGTTTCATTAAGCGGTCGTAAGTTACGAACGACTTTACGCATGACTGGTGATACCTTCTTATGCTATATTTAAATGAATGAGAATCAGATAAGCACCCAAGAACATGTTCCAGTCGTTTTCAAAGTTGTTCGTAACTTACGAACAGCTCTATGAAACACCCCCCTGGCTTACATGAAATAAAAACTGGGTTTTTTGGTGCTTAAACTGACTCTCATAATAATGATTTTTGGTACTAAACAATATCAAGTTACAAAGGATCTTGTAGAGTGAAATCTATAGAATTTTGAATAAACATGCTGAAGCCTACAGATATATGCAGGATAAGAATAATACTGATTAATTTGATGTTCAAAAGTTTATGTGAAGGTAAATATTCACAAAGAAGATGCTTAACCTCACTGTGCACTGTCATTCTTTTCATGTCTTATTGATTTTTAAATTAAATATTTTAAAAATACTAATGATACTGAGGAGTTACCAGTGCTGGTAACTCCTTGATGATACTAATGCACATCTTTCCTAGAGGAGGCTACCAGTAATACCATAGCCTCAGCCCAGTTCAGTGCTCTATATAAGGCACTGAAAGCATTTAGGGGATAATATTTGAGCAGGTTCCCATTTATGCACCTGGATAGAGAATGACAAGTTTAGATGAAGTGTCTTTACAAAGGGACATTAGTATCCTGGTGGAGACTCTTACCCAGGCCCCTAAAGCTCCGCCGTTTTGTCCAGATCCATAAGAAGGCCGACCTAAGCACCCATCAATATTTATGAGCAAAAAAGAATAATTCATTTTGTAAGATGATTCCAAGGAGTCGCGTGCGTTTGTGCATGTTTTGAAACATTACGCCCATCAGCTAAAAATATGCGCAATGATGAACAATCAATGCGCAACAAATGCGCATTAAATCAAAGTTTTATAATAAAAGTGATACGCGCCACATGCGCAGTAGATATGAATAATGCAACAAAAACGGGTGCTTAGGTCGACCTTCAAATGATCCGAAAGAGGCGGGGCCTAATCCTATTCTAATCCTAATTTATTGTATGTCTATGCTCTTACCACAATGGCACAAACCATGAAATCCACAGTCCAGTAATAAATCTGCTAGACTGTAATAATAATGATAATGATGATGATGATGATAATAATATTATTGTGATTTATTATTATTGTATGTTATAATTATGTGAATGTGACCTGCCGGCTAACCCAATGGGTTGCCGGGCCTGGTTTTATGTTATTGTCAGATCAATGCACTGTTTTGCAAAGTCTGGCGATAAGTACTGTTCGGTGATATAGAATGGTTGGTTAGGAATACACACAACGAAATAATTACTCAAGATTCATTGTAATTATATTATTCAAAATTTAAAGTTCTGTCTTTTTAATATATCACCTTATCTTCAACTCTTCAATGTTCAGATATATAATAAATTCAACTGAAAAACTTCCACAATATATTCATTTCATATGTCAATGAAACATATTCACATTAGTCATTCAATATGATATATTCCAATGATAAGTGACTTTCACGTCATTTATAAACAAAAAATGGAATATATAAATACACAAAGTTAACAATTCTTTCCGTTTCCCTTGTAGGATATAATTACCCCTTTTTGGTATAGCAGTACTGCAAATATCCAAAAATCCAAAACTTGAGCTTAATTAATGATATAATTCTTTGGGTTATGTAGCACGTGCAATATCTGCAGATTATACTGTAAATTAAATGTTCGCAACTGTCCTCAACCCTTTGGAAATCCCTTACATTATGTCGCTCTGTGCTCCAGGGGTATCTCTATAGGTGAGTGCACGTAAACTTGCGACCGGATAGCCGTGGGTGTGAGAGTTCACAGTTGTTTGCGAAGCTTAAATGATGTCAACGAAGAAATCGTCATCGACGGGGTCATGATCGACGGTCTGTCAAACTCAGTGACGATAGCTCGTCTAGTAGACGAAGGATCCCATCTCAGTAGTATAGGACAAGATATGTCCTGGAACCCAGCTGCCTGTCTGCTGTTAAAACATAATGATGGGAGCTGTAGAGGAGTCTTCTCCTGGCCTGCTTTGCCCAGATTTTCATAGAAGATGGCACCAAAATATGAAGTTAATTGCTGCGCATCCTATCTCCTCTCACACTCACTCAGCACACAGGTCCTGCCTTGACCAATGCTGAAGTTGCTCTGCCCAGTAGCTAACTCATGCAACATACACCGAGCATACCTGCTCAGCTCTGCATAGCTCATTGCACAAGGTATCACTGTCCAGCACACATCACTCACATAACTCTCCCATTCAATCCGTGCACTCTGCCCTAAGAGACTATTGTTCCTATCGGTCTGGTAGTAATTGCTGTTCCCTCATTTAAATTCCTGGTCACTTTGTGACAGTTATGTTATGTTATGTTGCACATGATCTTTAATCAAGACATGATATACCACCATAATAATAGTAATGATAAATAATAATAATGATAAATATTAATAATAATAATAATGATAAATAATGATAATAATAATAATGATAAATAATGATAATAATAATAATAATAGTAGTAATAATAATAATAATAGTAATAACAATAATAATAATAATAATAATAATGATAATAATGATAATAATAATAATAATAATAATAATAATAATAATTATAATAATAATAATAATAATAATAATAATAATAATAAATAACAATAATAATAATAGTAATAATGATTATAATTATAGTAATATTAATAATAATAATAATAATAATAATAATAATAGTAATAGTAATAATAATGATAATAATAATAATAATAATAATGATAATAATAATAATAATAATGATAATAATAATAATGATAATAATAATAATGCTAATAATAATGCTAATAATAAAAATGATGATGATAATAATAATAATAATAATGATAATAATAATAATAATAATAATAATAATAATAATAATAATAACAACAACAATAATTCTGTTTACCCAGGGAAGCCTTATCAGTATAATTACTGTTCTTCCTGAGGGCCCTGTAATTATTATAATTACCAGGTACCTATTTACACCTGGGTGGAGAGTGGGAGATATAGTTTAATGTCTTGCCAAAAGATGTTAGTGACGGGCTGGGATTGGAACCCTCAACCCTTGGATTGAGAGTCAAGTGAATAAACCACTTAACCATTGCCCCTCCACCATAAACAATTTGTGAGATTCTAATGGAGATTAGAAATAATTACATTCTATTAAAAAAATATACATTTTAAAAAGTCATCATTTTTGTTTTTCTCTGCAGCTTATTATTCTGGCTCCAAGAGTGGCCTACAGAGTCTGATGCTTCTGACAGCCATGCCCTTACTGCATCTATGTGGTGTCCATGACTGCTTCATAGCATTAGGAGCTCTTTGTTTTAGGATGAGCGGGTACGTGGTCTTTGGTCTTGCAAGGACACTCTGGCAGGTTTTTACTGGTGAGTCCACATTAAAGGGAAAGTCCACCCCAGAAGTTTCACTGTTTCAATAAAAGGAGATGAATTTGAACAGCATTTTAAAAAAGAAATGAGCAAAATCGGTCAAAGAATAAGAAAATTACACTCATTTACATTTTCTAGTAAATTACTCTCGGCTCTGCAAATTGGTAACACTGATGACATCATATGCGAGCAGCTCTCCGTTCACTTTGTGCATGAAATTTCACATTTTCTCAATTTTCTTGGAAGTTATACATTTTCTACCCCCCATAGTCAATGTATGTTCAGAAGAATTGCTTTTTACATAACATACTTTGACTGTAGGGTGAGAAAATGTGTAACTTTCAAGAAAATTGAGAAAATGTGAATTTTTATGTACAAAGTGAATGGAGAGCTGCTCACATATGATGTCATGAGTGTTGCCAATTTGCAGAGCTGAGAGTAATTTACTAGAAAATGTAAATGAGTGTAATTTTCTTATTCTTTGACCGATTTTGCTCATTTCTTTTTTAAAATGCTGTTCACATTTAACTCCTTTTATTGAAACAGTGAAACTTCTCGGGTGGGCTTTGCCTTTAAGTAGAATTGCCATTTTTCCAGGATTGGATCCATAATGTCAGAACAGTTTCCTATGAAGTATCAATATAGGACTTCATCTGATTCACTGCCAAAAGGTCGGATGTATACTCTTGAGTTGGTATTAGTCAAAAAAAAAAAAAAAAAAAAAAACACCACCAAATGCTACAGACATATACTTTGTTATTCTTATGTGACCTTTCAGTAAGAAAACTTAATTTCTCAGTTGTTTTCTTTTAGCTGTGAAAATGTGAAATATTACCTTTTTTTTTTTTCTTTATGATGATATTGTGATAGGATGTGCTTTTTCATATGGGTGGGATAATAATGATGGGAACAAACCTACCCAAAAATTAAGTGTGAAAAGAGGATAACCTTATCAAATGCAAGGTTGATCTTGTCTGCACCATCATGGCCAAAGAAGTAAGTGAATATGGGATTAGCCTGATTAAGAAACAGATCGGTTTGAGAATAAAGACCACCTACACAGAAAGGAGGTCTCCACCCTTTGTCCATCCATAGGCGCTTTCATACCTACCCGATCAGGAAAAATACCCGTAAATTATGAGAACCTTTTCAAGCCCCAAATACCCGATAATTATTTTGTGCATTCAAACCTCGTTGAACCAGACCTCTACTGGAGAGTTCTCGTAGTTATGAGCATGTGCATTACAGTTCATGAGCTGGTGTTCGATGGGATAGAAGTTCTTGTAATTTGCTTTCCCATTGCAAATATCCCTGCGACCTTGGAGAAAGTACCTACTAAACTAAGGGTGTTTTTCTTTGGGGATGTTACGAGTTCTTTCGATTCACACTGGCAAAATACCAGGTATTCTTCGTGATTGGGTAGGTGTGAAAGCACCTCATATCAACCCATTTCCATCTGTGAGTACCTACTGTAATTAGGGAGATAACATAACCCAAACATTGGTTTGTATTACGCCATGGTGTGGTGGGGTGCATGGGAATAAGGTCAAAGGTTAAAGAACATGTATTTATTCAGCCTTGCCATGATGGTGATGCCACACCTACAGGTATGCTGTTGTGTTATGATTAGCATTCAATTTCTCTCTGGAGGATCAGATCATGCGAAGATGTTATTTAGAATGAGAAGATGTGATACATATATTTTCAGATTTTGTATGAAACTGTGCATACATGTATGTAGGAGATCAAGATGGGGGGGGGGGGGGGCAGTCAGTATACATTCCTGTACACACATGGGACTACAGGTTTTCCTAAACCGCCCTAAACGAGTTCTATCCATTTATCAAAATCACACTCTTTTTGAGTTTTTCCTCATTTTTGGCTTATTTGACACCCTCATCATATGACATGTGTGACACGCCCTAATCAGCAAAAGACTACCCTTTCCACGCATTTTTCTGGTCACGCAGCAATATTTTAGGGCTACAAATGTTATGGATGATCATGACTACATATAATGCATTTGTGGTCAGTCAGCAGGTTCATATATGGTGAATATTATATGATGCAAATGTAGTTGTATGTAAGGACTGCCTTTAATATGTTATGAAACTTTGGTATTTTTGTTGCAGTTCCATTTCTGTTGTCTCCATCTGGTATGCCTGCTGCCACAACTCGGGCCATGATGTCAAAGATAGTGGTTCCGTCTGAACAAGGCAAGTTTTAACATGTGTAGTGTCAGTATACTCATTAGCTGTGTTCACACTTGTCACCTGTTGATAATAAGCAAGTTTTAAGAAATGTAGGGTCCTTATTATTACAAGCTTTGTTCATACCTACAGATTTTGTCAATTGAAAGAAAAGGGGAAAAAGTATATCAAGGCAAAATAGCAATTTAACAATTACATGTACCATAATGACCATCTTACAGTGGAGTTCTGGGTCAGTATGAATATTAATCATATAGGAAAATGCATGTTGCATGTTTCATCAACAAAGTCTGTAAATATTGTGTGGTAGAAATGTATGTTCTGTTTGTATTCTGGAAGATAGCAGTAAATGTGAATACTGCTATGACAGGTGTGATGATCTGTGATGTTCAGTCAATGTCCTATCCTTGAACTATATGTCCTTTCTCTCCTCTTGTAAGAACCTACACATATTGTGACATATACACTGGTCTATTTTGACATAAAACATTGCTAGCAGTGGGGGTAGTAGTGAGTGAAACTGAAAATAAACACTTTTATGAGATCTCAAACACCAGGATGAACGTAATACATTAACCATGGTCATTGATGATGGACTTGATGAATGGTTATCGTAAAGACAGTGAGATTGTTTACACATATCTTCTGCCCACACATTGTGATGTATTTTATTGCACTGTCTGGTGAGAACTGTCATGTTTGTGGTGATGCATGAAACTTTCCTAAACATTCAAACATCTATCATCAGTAAATCATTTTATGTCTAGAAATAGTTTGAAGCAGGAATCTTTTTCTGCCTTTTTTCTTTTTAAAATTTTTCTTTCTCTCTTTTTTTTTTTTAATGGGGGGGGGGTGAAGAATAACAAAGACAAGAAGGATTAAAACAAGATATCTTGGAATCATTAAACTGTGTAGAGTGAATTTCAAGACGTTTTATATCATTGATTTTTGTCAGTGTGAATGTTAAATTACGAATAGCAAGTTGAAATGTATCATGAACCATTTGATATTTGTGACAGATCAGCTGTGAGCCCAGTGCTAAAAAGTGAGTGAAAGCTGAAATTAAAGTATGTTCAACATTTCACCCAAAAGAAGAAGGAAATAGGAAGGGGCACTTTGTAGGGAAGATACTTTTCCCATTTCTGGAGATATTGAAGGCCCTTTGTTTGGTTTCATGACTATATAACACTGATAATAAGACCAGGTTCCCACTGTAGAACTCGTACTTCCAGTTTGTGCTGTGTCATATTGTAGAATTTATGTGCATATTGCTTAATGTTCATACCTTGTGATTGGTAATAACTTCATAAATTGTTTTCATATCACCATTAATAGTGATTTATGTATTCATTAAATTGTTATTACAGGAAGTTTGTTTGCGCTTACTGCAGCCCTGGAAACGATCACCGGAGTACTGGCATCCCTTATCTTCAATGCACTCTATCCAGCTACCATTGACATTTTGGGAGGTGGACTTGTCTTTATTCTCATGGCAGCTCTTCTTATACTACCTGCCATGCTACTTATGTAAGTCTTTCTTGTGAACCTGTGAACCGGGAGGCAGAATCCATCTCCCAAACGTGTGTCAGTGTGTTTGAGGATAGTTTTTTTTTTTTTTAAATGCCCCTTTAGTTTTATATCCTGTTGGGTATATGGAATATTGGACAATAACCAGTCACCTTCAACGGCCAGAGTGTGATATCTACGCACCATTAAAAAATAGTTCTGTAATTGAACTGAATTTGATTTTTTAATTGAATTGGTCTTTTCATCTTGTACTTGCTGTTTTCATGTACATGTATATTTATATGAAAAATTATATAAAAAGAATATTTTCACTTCTCTTTAATAGAAAGCCACTGAAAAACATCAAAATCAGACAGTGTCCTAGAAATTTTTATTGCCTTGATGTGTTTGTGTTATGAAGTGTCAAAGTTGTACAAAATGTTACAACAAAATCAGAAGTACTGTATAAATCTAACATTGATTTTTTGGTATAAATCCTTCAGTCATTGATGTTAGAAAGATGTCTAAAGATAACGTGGCTTTTGTGGCATGTCTGAGCTGTCTTTTATCTACACTGTAGAATTTTTCCTTTTCCTCACTTTTCACCTGACTTCCATTTTTGTCATAACTCTTGTAGTGCCGATGGCACGTATATGTGCCCAAGAGACTTTACATTTTTAATCGACCATTACTCCATTTTAGAATAATGGATATGGTCATGAAAATATGTCAAAGTCTAGAGGATAAATATAGTATTTAAAATATCTATCAGTCACTACATGCTACCACAGGATATTTTTTTTTAGAAAACTACAGATTTTGGAAAAGGATCCATTCTTATTTTAGCATAAAACAATAGCAAACAAATGAGAAATTAAAACGGAAAGGTCAAGAGGGAAACGTGTATGAGTACTTGTATTTGTACTCAGAAACCCTGAAACCAACCATAATTTGAAATTAAAAACTGTAATAAGACGCAAATGCCGATTTCATTAGTGTTGGTCTCATGAGACAAATAGCTATAGGAGCCTTTTCAACCAATTAAAAAAAAAACACCGTTGGCTTCACCTCTCTCCCTGTACTACCGTATACATGATATGCATACACACACACACACACACACACTACCGTACTATACATGATATGCGTACACATACACTGTTCAGGTGAACTTTGTGCACATGCACGCTTCTTATGTCCAGTCTGTGCAAACGACCACTATATTTTCTTCAAACATTGGTTTACATTTTTAATATTTAAAAATACTTTCCATCAACATTATACTTTGAAACTTTCAGACTGGTATTTTTAAAATATAGCTCTTGTGTTTATACCATTGTCAAGTAGCAAAAAGAGATTTTTAAAAATTCTCACATTATTAGCCTTTTACTTTAAACTGATTAATGTATTATATCTTTAGTTTATCTCCTGAAAGCTAGTATTCTACAGGTTTCTTAAATGTGTAGGAGCTAATGTCTATGTAGCTCTAGCCTCTCTGCCCCTATCTTCTTTGTGTAATACATTTAAAGTCTTGTTCTCTGCAAGATTTTATTTCCATATTTTCTGAAGGACCTTTTTTTTTCTTGACCCTGTAAGACTTTTGCTTTGATGTTCTTCATTTGAGCCAATCACTTTGCATATTCTGAATGCCATTTGATAATTGAGTGCCTAAGTAATAAAATCCTTTAAGATTTATGCAGATTTACAAACAATATCAGGTAGAATACAACTACCTCGACCTGTTTCAAGTAATTTATATTTCTTTGAACATTTTTTTGTGTTATCAATTTTATATTTTAGAGTTAAAATTGTGATGCCTGCTGTAGAGTATTCATATTGTATGTATCCTTTTATCTTAATTACATTTTATTCATGTACCCTTTTGCACCTTTTTATATGCATTGTTTTTCTTCTCCTGTTTCCACTAATTTCAAATCTTTGGATGCTATGTTAGACGTAGCTTTATAGCTTTTATGCAGCATTTCAATAACTCCTGTCAGTTTGATTAATATATTATGGAAATGCTATGCCCATAGACCTGAATAAGATATTTGGTCCAAAGTTTTAATCTATTTCCAGTAATATTTTGAACACAAAGGCATGTTTAGCGCAAATCCTTTCCATCCGATGATCTCTAACATACAAGCAAAAAATAATGAGGAAGCTTATAATTTGTTTTCTTCTTCATCAGAACTCAAGTTGTTGTTTTTTGTAATTTTACTGTTATGTGAACATAGAGACATTTTATTGATGTTTGGAAGTGGACTGAGGCTATTTCTTCAGTCAGTCTTCCTCATGACATGTTGATTTGTCATAGAGCATGCATGAATGTCGATGTATGCTTGTCATTCGTGACTTGACGGTTGTGGATAACAGATGATGAGAAGCATCTTGTTCCAAAGAAAATATCATGGTGGTGGTAACAGCCATTGGGGACCTGTAGTACCATCAAGCTCAAACCCTGTTCTTATCTAGGAATACTACGGGAGTGCCCTATGTCTTACCCAAATACTTGTACATATTAAGGCCCTATTTGATATGTAAAATGTTACCTTCCAGTTCTGGCACAACTGCACAGCCTATTGATCTGTAAAATGTTACCTTCCCGTTCTAACACAACTGCACAGCCTATTACGTTCATATTTTCTTAGATATTGAAGTAAACATTCTCCTGGTGTTTGAGATTGCTTAATGTAAAAAGAGGCTGCATTAGAATTACATTATGATACTTTACTTAGTAGTTTCACTCAGGGGAAAAAATAATTAATTTTTTTCCAGGGCTACTTTTTTAGCCCACCGGCCCAAATTTTCTGCATGGTATTACAGTTAACATTGGACCCTATGAGAATTTCAGGGGCTCTTTTTTAGTTTTCCAGGGCTTTTTTTGGCATTTCGGGGCGAATTCGCCCTGAGCCCCTGTGTATTTTTTTCCCTGGTTTCACTTCATTCAGGCCACCTTCTTTTCAAGCTCTCGGGTAGTCCTTTTGCCTGCAGATCAGTTGTGATGTCATTGAATGAAACTGTCTGTACCATTGCCATTGCATTGTTCCTAAACCTTGTGGACTAACAGTTGATTTTTTTTTTGCTTTGAACTTGAGTGACGCTATTTCTACAGCTAGTCCTCCTAATAACATGAGTGTGTATGAATGTCTATGTGTGCTTGTCATCGTGACTTGACGGTTGTGAATAACAGATGATGAGTTGTATCTTGTTCCAAACAAAACATCAATGGTGGTGGTAAAAGCCTTGGGGTATCCCTAGCAAAAATCTCTGAGTTGCTGGGGCTTTTCCACTAGCCCTAGATATTTCTAGCCTGAGTCTTTTCATTGTTCATTTTGATTCAAATACTTCTCCATTAACCTCATGAACTGATTTTTTATTTTGAGAAGAAAGATAGGCTTCTTTTAGGCCAAATATATATCATGATCTGTAATTGTTTCTTTTTTTGTGTCACTCTAGTTTGAAATCTTTGTATGGAAAGAATACCTGTATATGAATTGCGTTGCTCAGTATCCCGGACTACATGAAGTTTAAGGTCTAGCCCCAAACTTGATAACAAGAACATTAAAAAAAAAATACTAAAATGGTATATGTAAGCAAGGTAGACTCTATTCATTTCAACTTTTAAGAAAATGTTTTCATCTTTTGTATTGAGTCACTTTTACATATTTTTTTTCTTTCTCTCACTGCCTCTGTCTATAGATGTCTCTTTCTTTTTATTGTTTTTGTCTGTCGGGTGATATCTATTCCTGGGTTCATGTTTCAATCTATCTGTTGATATTGTTGATTATGTTGTTCTGATGATTTTTATGATAACTAAATGACTCGAGGCATTTTTCTTTATCTTTTTTGATCATGTTTAATTTTTCATCATGATTTTCTTTTCACATTCCAATATCTGAATCGATCCTTATCACTTTCAACTTCTCTCTATTTTCTCATCATAGTATAGATTATATAGGAATTTCTAAGCATGATTCTATCTTTCCATCCTGGATGAAATCTCCACTCTTGTCATGCCTTCTATCTTTCTCCCTCCAGCATTATTGGAGTAACTTTCATCACATTTGTTTCAGGAATGTTATTCATTCTTCCACTGACCCAACTACAAAGTTTTTACACCTCTGAAGGGGGTAAGAACTTGACCGCACTCTTCATCTTCCTCTCGTCAATAAATACCCCCTGAGCTAAATTTAACCAGTGGGGCAAAATAACTCTCCCCAAGACCCTACCTCCGTTATTTATGATGCCCCCATTGTCCATTCACACCTCATCTTTTTCTCTCCTTCGTCCTATTTCTCAGTGGTCGGAAGGGTTAGATTAACATCCATTTTCTATTAGAAAAATGGATAAAGTGTGCACATGGAGGGTGAATTCTTGTGGTGGCAAATTGAGTCCTTTGAGTGGGGGCTGGCATCAAACGTGTCACCCTGTCACCGATCTCTCTGAAATTACACTTTCATGATGATGGAAACCAGTGGAGTTAACCCCCACGGCTTATTTAGCAGACTGTGAGCAGGGTTCCTGGCTGTGTTTTCTCTTTGAAAGTGCAATATTATTTCAGGACCAGTGGGGTGAATGTTATGTGGCATTGTGATGTTGCCAATATTATATAGAGTGCTTTAAAAAAAAAAGGAATGACTTGCAAATGATATGTACAGTTACTACAGGGAATCAATGATAGACCAAATGCAAGATTAGCAGGGGAAAAAAAATGTATTCAAATGAGTAGCAGGTTTTTAAAGGATCAGCATTAATTTTCTCTTTAAAATTAAACTTCATGTGGAAAAAATAACCAACAGAAACCCCCCAAAACAACAAACAAACAAAAAAACATTAAAGAAAACTTGAACCATAGTGAAAATAGGCTTATACAGTTTTATTTAAACAAGTCTTTCATGTATACCAGTAGTTGGCAAGTTCTTATCAATTATGATTGAATTTAAAAAGTTTGTTTCAAAGGTGAAGCCAAAATATATATCTCAGAATACAATTCAAACATAAATTAATTTGAAATACTGTGAATATATGACACATGTTTTTAAAAGATTGTTTTGGATTAGATTAGATTTTTTTTTTAATTTCAAATTTTATTTGTTCTTGACCATTTTAGTAGTTCTCTTGATTCACGAGTTATATTGTGCTCAGTGTTAATTAGAATTTTCAATAGATTATTTTTTAATAAGTGAACATAATTATAGGTATTGAGAAAGAAATGTTTCCGCTTTACCACATAGCTTCAGTTAATCTAGAGTTTTCATGTGAAATATGAAATTGGGAATGACTTGATCAAAACTCATGATGCAGTTAAAAAAAGGCCAACTGCAAAGTATTATATAGAGCATATTCCATGTGAAATTATGTATCTTCTATATTCACATTTAACACCTGGAAGCTATTTGGAAATGTTGCGGCAGAGATGAGAGGTGAAAGGTCATGGTCATGGTTAATGTCATCTATGCATATTGGGAGTAGACTTGATCTCACACTCCCCTTATGTACACCCCTAGGAACTCTATCTCATCATCAGCAGCAGTATCACTCTCCCCCTCCACCAGGGTGTAGTGTCTGATCCCCTCCCCCATCTAACCACAGTAACAAATTCAAGGTACATGTACCCCTAGGGGTTAACAAAAGCACCCCAGGGGAATATGGGGTGAGAAGTTCATGACCAGCAAAAGGTTGTAAAGTTAAAGTAGAAGTGTGTGCTTTAAGCTCACTATAGAATTGATATTTGGAGTATATTTGTGTAGATGTAGAATCTTGAAAGTAAGGACCCACAATATATTAAGCTATATAATGTGATATTATGGCAGCCTGCAGCTCCTGTTCAGTATTTAAATGTATCCACACAGTAAGGACAGTAGTTAGAAAACCTCAGTAGATAAAAGCTAAAACTCATATATGTTGAAATATTTGGGTACCTTTGGCAAATGCTAAATGTATCCTAAGTTTGTCCATGAGTGATTGGTGAACTCACATGAAATAAAGTATGGAAGTTTGCCTTTAAACTCTGAAAACTAACTTCATTTTGATCCAAATCATCCATTATAAAAAATTTAAAAAAAATCAGAGTAGAATTTTCCTCTGTTTGGGACTTTCAAAGAGTAGGCCTACATAGTATCGTAAGATGTGAAAGATGGCTGAAATCAGTCATGAACTTTAAGATGTGACTGGTAAAACATTTGAAAAGTGGGGGAAAATCAATTATTGCAGAAGTAAATGTCAAAACTTTGTGCCTCTAAATTCAGTCAGGGTTGATTGTAAAAGTCTTTTAATATTTCTTTAATTCATAATATTTTTGAGGCAAGTAAACTCTATTATTACTTGATAAATTTACTATTTAATGTCAGTTGAATCAAAAGCAAATAAAAGCTTGCAGAGTAGGGAAAATGGTCTTTCTCAGAAAATTATTTGTTTTTACATGGTGTAATGGTCTTGTAGCTATTTGACAGATGGCAATAGAGATAAGAAAGCATAGACATGTTGGATGTCATTTACTATTACCATGGCTATAATTGTAATGGGATGCAGGATGGTATAGTGGTCATAAGATGGGGGGGGGGGGGGGGGGGGGGGAGTGGAGGATTTCCCATAAAAATTACTTGTTGAATCACAACACTGATTGTAAAAAAAGCAGGGGGAGGGGAATTGGGTGTAAAAATTTGTAATCTTGTGAAAGGATATTCCTCATACAAATTTGTTTGTTTTGATAGTGGAGGAAGGACTTGATTGACTATGTCCCCTGGAAAGGATAATTGGATGGGGTCCCCTCTATTCTGATTGGCCTGAAAGGTTTAGCCTCCCTACCGCAGGACCAAATCTGATGTGTCAGTTGGGACTATCTGGGAGTCCACTGCCATGGGTTCCCTGCTGGGCCCTGGGACCAAGACCTAGGAAGTGATTAATACTCAACCTCTAGATGGCAGACAATATCCAGCACTATTTGAGAAGTAATATGCTGATGGATATATTGTGATCTTACTCTGAAAGACAGAAGGGCATTAAAGTAAGAAGATCTGAATTAATGCCCCTGTTGCACTCAGCAGGAGATGTGTGTATACATATGAAGCAGCTGTAAGTTTACATTAGAACTACATGCAAGTATGAAGCATCATGACTGTTAAAACCTGCTGCATTGTGCCTTTCCAAATTTAGAAATGAAATATTGATTTATAGATATTCTTTATATTTAAAGACATTGGTTAACATTGTTATGATTTAAAAAAATCTTGTTTTGTTACTTGAAAATGGGATAAACATAAGGGTTATAGTGTAAAAATACCAGTGTTAAAGTTTCAAAGTATAATATCAACAGGAAGTATTTTAAATATCAAAAATGTGAACCAATGTTTGAAAACTATACGAGGGTCGGTTGCACAGAATAGACATAAGAAGTGCGCATGTGCGTATGACTCACCTTACCGTACTGTGTGTATTGGCGAATCACGCGGCGGGAGGCACATAACGGCATTTTCAAATTCAAGCAAAGTGGTCCTCTTAGTGATTGTCTCGTGAGACGAAGGATAATAAAATCGCCGTTTGCGTCTAACTTACACTTTTTCATTCCAAATTATGGTTGGTTTCAGGGTTTTTGAGTACAAATACAAATACTCATACACATGTTTCATCTTAGTTTGAGAATTTTTTAAATCAGCTACTCACAAAGTTAGCCAATGCCTTTAATTTTGGATTTGTTACCGGTATACACCCTGGTTTAATGATAATAGTGTTGACTAAAATTTGAAAATTTAGCCTTCAGGTGGGTGAAGAATTCGTACCTAAATAGGAATTTCATTACGAGTGTGTAAAATATGTCATTCTTTTCAAATCATATATTAGTGTCAATCAAGTGCAGATAAAGTTTCTTGGTGGAAGAGAATGGAGCTTAAATTTAAATATTTCTTGGATATTGACTTTTTGTCCAGGATTGACCATTGAAGGGGAACTTTTGTTATCTTGTAAAAGAGTGATTAGTACAGATTGTCTGATAATGAGAGTGGCCTGAAACTGATTGGTTGAGGTCGAGGTGGACTAAATCAAGCTGGCGTTTGGACCTTTCTGGGAGTCCACTCCCTGCTGGGTCCTGGTCTTGGGATGAGAACAGAGAGGTGAAAGAAGGGAAATTAGATTACATTGAAAAACACTTTCTATCCAACGTCTTGTATGGGAAATGGGGGTGATGACCTTCAGCATTTTGTGCCATTTATTTTCTTGAAAAAGATTTCTCTGTTTATTTGTCTGTTTGTTTGTTTTTTTGTCTAATTTTG
Source organism: Echinometra lucunter (assembly GCA_029962745.1). NCBI lineage: Eukaryota > Metazoa > Echinodermata > Echinoidea > Camarodonta > Echinometridae > Echinometra > Echinometra lucunter. The sequence continues at coordinate 40,840,835 of CM057152.1, forward strand.
ATGCAGTTAAAAAAGAATATATTCAGCTAAAGTTTGAAATTTCCAGTTAGTGTCACATGTGCAAAGATAAATATTGTGGACAATGGAAGTTTGGACAGCAAGTAAATTTGATATTTTCTGCATTTTTTTTTGGGGGGGGGGAGGGAGGGGGGAGGGATTCATTTGTGGCTCTATGAGGACACCTCATAACACATTGGCTGGAATTTCAACCTCCAGCTGTTTGATTGAACCTTGGTTGAAATTCACTACAAATGCACAACTGAAGCACAAATGATATATATAAGTGAAGGGTTCTTATTCTTCTTGTGTCTGTTTCTATTCTGCAGAGTGATCTGGCGTGTTCAGAAGCTGACGATAGCTTACGTGGAATACGATGAAGGTAACCAAGGCAGGCTGTATGGAGACACATAGCTTGAATTCAACCTTTTAAATCAATATCATACATGATGTGAGTTTCTAAATCCCTAAACGCAAGCCCCCCCCCCATTCCTCTGTCTCTTGGTGCATGTATCGTTCTAAAGACTTAACTCATCCCTCTCCCTAATATACCTACAATATTAACAAGTATTATCTATATAAGGCATTTTAGCCGCACCATAAAAATGCATATCTTGATTTGGGCATGCACGCAGTATGAGAGCATATCCAATGCAACACTGAATTCCCCTTAGGCTACTGTACGAAATACATGTACATTGTAGGCCATTCAATATTGGACCGTATTTTGCCTGGTCTGTTTGGCATGGGCATATGCACGAATACGCAGTATAGTACAACACAGTACAAACGTACGCAATAAGTACGTACAATGCACAGATACGCAATACAATGCAATACATGCAATATTTATAAGATGTCATAGAAAGGTAAGTCAAACTTGTGTGATCAAAATTATGATGAGGGGTCCTCACTTGAATGTTGAATCACTCGACAAAAGAAACGGATGCCGCTTTTTAATTGGATAGATATTTTATTCAATCTGCAAAGAGAAAATGCAGAAAATCCAGTGTAAACAATCAGGTATTCAGAAGAATACATCAGTTATGCACATGTTATCTCAGTAAGTAATTCACTGTTAAATCAAGAATGAGTAACTTATTATTTTAAGTTTTGAGACTACATGTATATCTAAGAGTTATGTTCTAGCAAATATATTGAATTGTATGTAGTTAAATCTACGATGTATGACGACACATCCATATCAGGAATTCAAGTTTTCTCACAGATCCTACCAAAAAAAGTAAGAACCTAGTTTCAGAGTAATTGCATAGCACAAGAACACTTATTACGTCACTTCAAACCAACAGATAAATCAGTTATGTTATCGGTTCAAATAGGACCTCTTTTCATTTCAATGTCACAAACAAAATTATCGAAAATCATTCTCCAGAAATTCATATCGACTTATAACTTAGCACTTTCTTTCAAACACTTTTCATATGTGCTTTTATGCATCCAAACTACAAATTGTCTTATAACTCTTTTATTTCAATACTTGACAAAATCCATGCATGTTCTTCTGACATTCTTTTGTATCTTTTATGAACTTATATGAATAGGATGGCAATCTCTATTTCACCACAGATATACTTTTGCCTAAATATCTAATCTGCATGAATCACACAATTACTTTCTTCCTCCAAATGATCAACGAAATATCTAATGCATACATGTATTTGCATCCTAAATTTGTATCCTAAATTCTAAAATCAGTTTCATTTATGCATGACCCTAAGAGCAGTGGCCTAGTTTTGTAAGCCAAATCTTCTTTGTTGTGAAATCAATTCCTACTTATCAATTCAAACATAGTTTCCCAATTTTTGAGGTAAAAGACCAACATATCTACATAACAATGGATATCTATATAGGTCTACAATCATTTCATTTTACATCTATGCAATACTTTGTGTCTTTGTGCTTGTATTACAAATTCAGCTGGAAATTCAGCTTTTCCTTCAAAATGCTACCAAAATTGCAACATTTTAAGCCAAAATAAACTTTTCCAAACACTGACCTTTATTTCAGCATATACACTACCCTAAATTATGCTGCATGCAAAACCCAAATCAACTTGCCACACTTTGACACAAAGATTTGCACTCATATTTCAGCAATGGCTTAAGTACACATATTTATACTTCAGAAAATGAATAATGAATATTTCATGATTTAAACTCACTCTTTGGGCGGCGTAATAACTTGATGGAAAGTACTAACTTTTGGGACATTCTGTCCCACTGGAAGACAGTAACTCTGACTTTCTTCAGAGCAATATGGCTGCTGCAACTCATGGTATGGTGTCTTCTGAATTTTAAATTAGCTTGGAAAGAAAAATCTAAAATCAAATTACAGAAACGTCACTAGAAAATTGCTCTGAATAAGATAAACAGACGATCGAAATAAAACTGCTATAATACAACAGTTCTTGGTTTCAAATTAACAGAAAAATTTAACAATTATTTATTGGGTTATTTGTTTACAACAAGTTTGGCCAAAAAAACCCAAAAAACTTTGTATTTCAAGCAAGAATTATGTACTGTATATGACAAATGAATCTAATACCTCCGGGTTTCAATTATTATGACGTTTAACAATCTATGAGAGTTCTACACAGGGGAGGTAGTACAGTGTTCGTGGAAGCGGTATTATCGGCCGTCACCGATTCGTAGGCCTGGTTCAATGATGTCGGGTAAATCAGATGAGTCGGATGTCGGGTAACTCCGATGAGTCGGATATCTTGCTGGAGTCTGAAGACACAATGGAGCATGGAGCAACTGAGAGCGAGGTACCTCTACGATACACTGGATGGCACTAGAATGCCTCAAGGATGCCTCAAGGATGATTCAAGGGTGAATCAAGGACAAGATCAAGGACAGGATGCACCAAGGATAGGATGCGACTGCATTTTTGAAAATTGATAAACAAGACATCCTCTAATCTTTTTGCCTAAAGAACTAACAAAGTTAACAACAATTGCATTCATATCCTAGCAAGTATGACAATCTTAATTCACAAGACTAGAAAAAGGACTATCATTACCAAATTAATAGTACAAGCAATAGAATAAACATTTCAATTCCTTAATAACATTCGACAAAAAATCTTACACGAGCCCAAAAATGAAATATATGAGCTATCAGTGTATATAAATTCAATTCATCACTATTCTTAGTTCAACAATATTTCTCGGCACAAATTTTACGATATTAAGCATGGTATCCAACAAAATATTTGAATACCTCTCTACTGTCTTTTGGCTTTGATTCTGTCTCGTTAAAAATATATATTATAATTCAACATACCGTTATAGTATTTGAGCTTAAATGAAAAAATCTGTTTAGATAATGCAAGCATAGTAAATATCCCTTTTAATTTCACAACTCTTTTCTTCTCCTTCTTCTCATTCTTCTTCTTCTTCTTCTTCTACTACTTGCCGTTTACACCGAATAAAATGAAAATTCCAAAACTTATGTCTATCTCTAATCTACTTTTTCCTGGTCCGGTCTCGACTGTGGTGCCGCTTCGGCGTTCTGTGTCAAGGCCTGAATTCAAATCCCCCCAAAATCTCACTTGCAAACCCAACAGTGATCGCCTGACATAGCATCGGGGATCCCTGGCCTAACACCTCTCATGACGTGCACTCTCGCCTCGGACACTTACGGACAACCTTCCTCAAATGTATCCTGAAATGCTCTGCCCTCCTCTCTTTCGCTTTCTTACGAAGGAAAATTCAGTTCCACACCACACCCATTCTCCTAACCAATCACGCTTTCACAATTCCCTAACTTATTATTGTTTCCTAGCGACACTCACTCAATGCTTGACCACACTCTGGTGCTTGCAGTGGCACGCAGTCCTCGTGCAAGGTACGCATTGATTGCTTGCAGGTGTATTTTCAATGATTCATGTAAAAGAAAAAAGAAAACATTTCAAACCCTCGCATTTTGGCCTCTCTGCGAGCTAATTCTAAAGATGGCTCATTACGGTCAGAAACCTAGACTTCTCGAGAAAATAAAAGGAATTCAAAATGAATTAACAAGAGGGAAATAAATATTGGCAACCTTGTGATTACTGAGATGATTTTTATTCAATTTTACACTACTTTCTTGTGGGCTATAGATAATAAGAATTATATTGGATGTCTCTATTTTATGGAATATCAGAAAATATTGCACTCTTGAAGGCCAATATTGCAATATTGGCTCTAATTCGTGGAATATTCTCAGGTGTTCCATTCAGTCCCATCTAATATATTGTATATATCCTTTATGTTTGATGTCAGGTATATTATTAATTGTTATGCAATAGCTTGTAGCTGAATATGAATGTAAATCAGGATATTTATTTAACTATTCATTTGCCAAGGATGCCATTTGGCACAGTCACTTTTTTTGCCACATGCGCTGATCGGCACAAAAAAAAAAAAAAACACACAATGGCTTGCTCTATTTCATACATAAGCTTTGCAGAAAACCCATTCCAGGCTTGATTAGCTGCATGATATCCCTTTAGACACCATGTAAGATCCATTTTACACTTGGATATTAATGGTAAATCTCTCTCATGAGAATGCTGGAATGCTCCCTAGGGAGTGGAGAAGGTGCATACATTGTATGTGGGCAAGCCTGAATCCTTGACAGGGGTAATAATATTTCTGTAAAGCGCTTAAAGACTCTCATGGAGATGTATTAGGCGCTGTATAAATCCAGCATATTATTATTATTATGACTGTTATTATTATTATTATTATTATTATTATGATTATTTATTTATTTATTATTATTGTTATTATTATTAATATTATTATGATTAATAATAATAATAATAATTATCGTTGTTGTTGTTGTTATTATTATATTATTAATTATTATTATTATTATTAATTCATATTATTATTGTTATTATTATTAATTATAATTATTATTATTATTGTTGTTATTATTATTGTTATTGTTAGTAGTAGTAGTAGTAGTAGTATTAGTATTATTGATTGTTATTATTATTACAGTGTGGCAGAGGGAAATCCTTAGTATTGTTCATAAAGAGTTAATAGTTTTTATACTACCGGTATGTTGTGAAAAGGAGTATGATAGAATTCTGTCTAGATAGTCCCCCCCCCCCCCACACACAAAAAAATTAAGATGATAAATCTGGCAAGTAGGCAAAATTTGAATAATGAACTAAGATTTCTCTTTCATCCCCCATATATTGTAACTACTACCAAACCACAATTTTTTTTGCCACCTTCATGAAGGCATAAAGCAAAATTGGAAGATTTTTTCAGTTATGGCTGAAATCGACAAAAAAGTGATATTTATTCAAGGAGTAATAGAGCCTATTGCTTTATCCATACTAAATTCTCTCTCTCACTCACTGTCCCTTTTTTAATTGGTGCATACCTTACATATCGCTCTTATCTTGATGATATCATCTTTAACATATAAGCTACAAACATTTTCCTAAACATTTTATCATCCCTTTTTTTTTTCTCTTCAATTTTCCTGGATTTTATCTTTCATCCTGTTTGTTCATCTTTCACACCCTTATGCGTCAGTTATGTAGTACTGTGTGATTGATGTGCCAAGCTCCACTTACAGACATTAATGTGCATCCTCTGGGAGTTGGCTCTTGCTCATCTCATGCAGGAAGCAAAACATCTGGGCTATTATTATTGGAAGCAAAATATATATTGCCTTTTTGTCACTTCCTGAATGTTCATTGCCATGGGTGTGTTTTTTTGAGAGCAAAAATTTTGATTTATTTGAAACAGTTCTTTCTTTCCAAACTGGGATGGCATCCTTTCATCAAAGTATGTTCTGTCATGAAATTTAAGTACTTGAAATTGAATGATGTTTTGAAAAATAAGTGTTCGTATTCCACTGTCACATATTAAGAAGTGATAATTTTTTTTAAAAATCCGTGAATTATCTTATAACTAAATGATTTTTTGTGGGGGTACTAATCAGTGTTGGGTCCGAGACTCAGACGAGACAGAGACTGAGACCGAGACAATGATCCCTGAGACAGAGACCGAGACAGAGACACACGTGTCCAGAACAGCCGAGACCAAGACTGAGACCGAGACATTAGCGTCCGAGACTGAGACGAGACACGAAACACACAATCACTGTCTCGAGACATGTCTCAAGACACCCAACACTGGCACTAATGTACCATTTACATGCATTTCAAACAAATTTAATTCAATTTTTCAATCTTTCATTATAGTGAATTATTTTCTTGTGTTTGTTTAGTCATACATGTAACTGTAATTTAAAAATTCTCTAATTCTTGACATTTGTGTTTCTGTTTATCTTTTCATTTTTTCTTTCTTTCATGTTTCTTTCATCCATTTTGTTCATCATATTTTGAGAGTGAGAAGGTTGCAGACTCTTTACTAAATCAAAGCATTCAATAACTATATGGCTCCTTAATGCTACGTTCACACCTTTGCATATTTGGTGTGCATATTGCTGCGCTATCAATTCGCAGCCGTACCCAGCAATACGCAGCAAATCTGACGCGAGCAGTCACACTATTGCGTATCTAGCTTGTATTATGCTGCTTATAAAAAGCAAATGGCGTACGAGCTAAACTCGCAGTATATTGAGCACTAACGCAGCGATTCTTGCTGCTGCGAGTGGTGTGCGAGCAACAGCGCAACATTACGCGCAATCATGCGAACAGCAACGAGCTAAAGTGAGGTAAATCGTGCAAGAAACGCAGCTATAGGCAATGACAAGTGCTCCAAAAAAGAGACGATTTGACCTTGCGCGTGCTTGCGATAATTTAAAAAATTTAAAAACTAGTGAGCAACCAGTGCAGGTCTGTGCGCTAGTCTGCGCATAGAGTACGATGAGAGCACGTTTCATTGTGCTTTAGTGGGTATGACTGTGTTTGGTCAATACGCAGCAATACGCAAGCCAAATACGCAAAGGTATGAACGTAGCATAATATGTATGTTCTGTTTTTTAACCAGTCTGCCAGGCTTTAAATTCTTTAATTTACTGAAGCACCACTGTAGGCAGGCATATGTATTGAGCAAAGCAAAACTATGTTTTAACTACAGCAAACATCATCACATTTTACTGGTATGCTGCTGGAAAATGTTATCTCAACAGCTATCATAATTTGGCCTTGGGGATTGTTTATCAAGATTCCAATTTTTCAGAATGTAAGAATGTTATTTATGCCATGATATAGTTTATTCCACTAATTAGATTTAAACAGTATTTGTTGGTGTAATGCAATCCAACCCACATTTTGAAATTGCTTTCCTAATGGCAATTGTATGTGTATCATTTGAAAAATATGTTCAATTTGTGAAACATTTGTGCAATTTCAAAGTGCAGTCACTTATTATGCCTTCATACTTCTGCTAGTCTGCAGCACAAACTTTGTAGTTTGTTCTCTGTCAATTTATGCCTTAAGATGAAGTATGTAAGAACTCTTAGAACATGAAATAACAAAATGTTATTCTTCCTAAATGTTGTCAAATTTTATCTGAACAATTTTTTGTTCTGTTTTCGAAGTAATCTTAAGTTTAGTTGTCATGTAAGACAAATAGACTTTTGAAATTATTTTGATTTCTTAAACATTATGAATATTAGGAAATTCAAATTAGAAATATGAAGCACTGGGGAAAACATATGAACCCAAAGCCTGGAAGCCAGACTACGTGTAGGTAGCTTAAGCTCATACCAGCCCATGATGATAATTGATCTTGTCATAGACGACCAATTTTGTGGCAAATTAGCATCAGTTTGTCCACTCACATTAACACATCCCTTGGGCCCATACTGCTCCTAACTGCCATTTTATAGTTCTATTAAATTGATTTCAAATGTTGATGGAAATATACCTTTGCCCATAACCAGTTAGAGGCATGGTATTAATTTTCTTGACAAATGTCCATGAAAGTCAGGTAAAGGTCACTTTTGTCCTGAAGCTTTTGATTTTTTTGCTAGGAGAATGTTTTTCCCCTCCTAGATGCAAACTGTAATTGATAGGAGATGATTTGAAAATTACTTGTAGTGGCATTAATTTTTTTGCTTGGCTTTTGCAAGCATTTGAGCAACTTATGATAAACATTAAGAAGAGGATACATCCCTTTTATATGTGTAAGTTATTTGCGAAGCACCATTTCAACGTGAAATTACAAACTTTCTGCAAATGCCTTGTTTTCCTCAGTTCCTAATTCATTGTATTTTGTTAATGTCTTGATTGCAAACATGTCTAATATTTGCTCAACTGTGTTAATACATATCAAAGTGTGCCTTAATGTTTTTTTTTCCATGTGTTTGTACCTTTTATAACCTTAAAAATCTGAAGCAGATTTATTTTATTGAATTTTCATACATGTACTTCCATTTTCCATTAACCATTTGCTTGAATATTTCCATCTATTATGTGAATATTTTCCTATTATTTGCCCATGACAGGTACGGTTATGTATATGCACTTTTGTTTTGCCAACATCTCATATAATGAATTTTGAAAATATGTTATCAAGTTTAAGATGATCATATGATTTAAAAAAAAAACACGAATGTACTTTTTTTTTTTCAATGATGACTATGATGGTTGTACATGTATTCTGTTCATGACATTATTCAATACTCTACTATCTTTGTATAGTGATTTGCTGATATTGCTCTCAAGAGTCACTTATCCTCGCCTTTCCTTTCAAACTTCAGCAAAACATTGACAGTTTCATTCTAATTATAGCTGTCATTTTTCTTTGATCCCAGTTGAAAACGAAAAATTTCAAAGAAATTAGGTCTTTTTATATGGTATTTTTCAATGTGCTGTTATAAAAGTAACATTTGCAACACTATAGCGTATATGTTCGTTTTGCCAGAGCAGTGTTTTATTTTTCCAAGAAAGTTTTTTTTTCTTCAAGTTTGAATTTTTCTTGCACTAAATCATTCAAGGCTCTCTTATTTTCACTGCTGAAGACTTTCTGGTGGATGACCCAGTAAATATTCAGCCCGGACAGCTAAGACTTAGTGAGACAGACTGCTGATAGCTGGACAGAAGTGCTTGCTGAAATCACCGGAAGGCATCACATACTGTGGCAAGTTTTAGAGATGTTACCTTTAGAGGATGAGGACATTTTAAAGCACTCAAAACATTTCTTTCTGTTTATCTGAAAAAATGAAGATGATCTCTCCGAGCTCCCAGTTAAGTTAAACCTTATAATGGTGGGTTTCAAAGACATACTAACATTTGAAACATCTTATAAGGATGCCAGTTTTCAAGCAAAAGCCTGAATTCAGGCCCTGGCAATTTCTTTTCAGGCCATAGTTTCAGCATTTTTGTGTACAAAATGTTTTATTCTAGGTGATTTTCAGGCTCTCTGATCAATTCCAAGTGGCATACCTGATCTTATATCCAAGAGTGAGTATCTTAAAAGACAGAAACAAAATAACAATTCTGCAGGTGTATTATCAGAGATTGCAACCAAGTTTTGCATTATTTGTTTGTCTGAAAAGAAGTGTTAAGAGTGGGCAAAGAGTATTTCACTGCCATGGAACTGTTAAATAACTGAATTTCAAGAAAAAACAGTATTTTGCTTGTAACCTGTAGTACTTTCCCTAAAAAAAGAAAAAAAAAACTGTAAAAAATACTGCAAAACAGGCAACAGTTGGCATTACTGTATTATGTATTAGACATTCACTTGTGCTTGTATACAAATTGCCTTTATTGTGAACTGCAATACATGTATTTTTATTTCTAAAAGCCGAATTGAGAAAGCTTCAACTCAAATGCCGGTACATGTCACATCATGGACTGCATGTACTAGTAGTAAGAGTGGTACTTTATATGATTTCTTTGTTCCATCAGATATAACTCCACGAAGCAGCGGAGCTTCACTTGCATCTATGGACAGTGACCAAAAGCCATCAGTTTGGTTCGCTTATTTTCAACAAATTGCATCAAAAATTGAAAATTTGTACTTGTATGTACTCACAAACTCTCCGGCCAACCAGCAACCCTCCTATAATCCTTATTTGAAAATGACTTTGATGAAAAAAAAGTGATTTTCTTGACCTACTGAAATGTTCCTGTGTTGTAGCGTCAGTGTACAGACTTCGAAAATAGAATGTACATGTGCGGTATTTTGGCACAGTATACATGAATATTCATGTTTTAGAGCGTGGATCATTCAAAATTGTTGAATATGCATGAGGATGACAAGAGAAGTTGTCACTGCTCTTTTCTTCGATTGTGCATATTCAGCGATATAGTATGAATATTCATGTATGCTGTGACGATGTCGCACATGCACACTCTATTTTCGAAGTCTGTACACTGACGCTACAACACAGGAACATTTCAGTAGGTCAAGAAAATCACATTTTTTTCATCAAAGTCATTTTCAAATGAGGATTATAGGGGGTTTGCTGGTTGGCCGGAGAGTTTGTGAGTACATATAAGTACAAATTTCCAATTTTTGACGCAATTTGTTTACATAAGCGAACCAAACTGACGGCTTTTGTTCGCTGTCCGTAGATGCAAGTGGAGCTCTGCCGCAAAGCGTGGAGTTACATCAGTTAGTGCATGCAAACATTAAACATACATATATTAGATAAGAGAATTGTATCATTCTAACAAATTTGTATCAAAATAAGGAATAGTATCATCATGTTTTGGTCTTCCAGTTGATAAAACAGAAACCATATTGTAGTCAGCTAGTCTGTACATACAGTATCCAACAGAAGTGAGCACACCCTTTACAAAATGTTAAAATTCAAATGTAAATTCTTACATAAATGTATTACAACTATGATAGAGAAGAACAAAATTCTGTGACTGGTGTATTGATAGGAATTATCTCTTCCATAACAATAATGTAATAGCTGAAGGATTTTGTTTAAATTTGTGGCAACAAAAGTTAAGCACACCCTCAAGGGTGTACTCACTTTTGTTCAATGCTGTACAACAAGGAATTATGGTAAAATATTTTGTTATTCAAATTATGTTTTATAGTATTATTCGCGGAATGTAATCAGTGTAAGTGAACAAGTTTTCATGTGGATTATACATGCTTTTGATCAGTACTGCAAGGAATATTATTGAGTGTTTGTTTTCGTATTGCTAGTATTATGTAAGTTTCTTTCATTTCAGCAGTTTGGAATTTGTAGTTTCAAGATTGTAGACAGGGCCCTGACCTGTCATGCCTTACACTTGAATAAGACCTCTGTATCCTTTGAAGTTTATTTTATGTTTTAATATAATTATATTTTTGTTTTAATGAGCATGTAAATTGCAGTGTGGTTATTTTATTTTAGTGTGTTGAGACATTTATGTGTAAAAGACCAATACTCCGATATGAAGAATGATTAAGAATTTTTAAAATTGTGAATGACTAGAAATTTGAAATAATCATCATAAGAACTGATGGTAGAATTGAGTTCAATACCTTATTACATCATTTAAATTGAATCCTTGCAACAGCCTGCAAGTTGAAATTATGTCAGTATCATACGGTTCATACCTGCCAACTGTCCCTTTGTAATGGGGAAAGTCCCTACTTTGTGGATCAGGAAAGAGCAATATTATGGTGCCATTTGATGTTTTATGCCATTTCTCTCTCCAGACTGATCAAATGATGGAATCAAGTCTTTCTTCCCAATTTCACTGGTTTTGAGTTATGCCAAATATATATAATTATGAGAAGACAGAAATGCAAGTATGAATGGAATGTAAAGAGGGTTGCATTTTGGTATGTTAAAATGATCAAATAAAAAGAGATATATTTGAGTAGAGTATTTTCAAAATGTGTGCTGATTATTGCCATGTGGAATGGACAATAAAACTGTAAAATGCATGACCTTCATGTCCATGCCTTACCCGTTTATGATTGAAAAAAAAAAAATTCTGCACTCCTGCTGTTTTTGTGAATTGACAGAAAATGAAGGTGATGATGTTGATAAAGATGTTGATGAAGAAGATGTTGATGAAGAAGATGATGTTGCCAGTGATCACTTTAAAATGAGGGGGGGGGGGGGGGGGTCACACCACTACACCCTTCCCAAGTGAGGTTTCTGGAAGAGGAGTAGGAGTAGAAGGAGGAGGAGGAGGACGAGGAGGAGGATGGCAATGATGATAAACATGTTTTTCTCATTTTCTTATTAGTCAAAAATTGAGTTATTAAGATGTCTAGAGAGATCAAAGAAAGTGATAAATGAAAAATAAGCAAAAGAATGAACAGTGAGAAAGATAAGATGTGACTGAGAGACAGGTACAACTCCCAAGAAATCCATCTAAGATCAAGTTTTCATTAACATTTGAAGAAATAGGAAAGGATTTATATGAAGAAAAAAAAAACAACATCCACTTGAACAGGCAGATGGGAAAGAAGAATATCCAAACAGAGTTTTGAGCCGGTTGAGGTAGCGTTATGAGATGCACTCTGTCTCCATAATCTGGCTAAACCTTAAACTTATTCCTTGATATTCTACAAGTTATTTTCCTCAGTTATTACTTGCCTGTAGGAAATTCCCTGTTAATGCAGCAAGGTTGTAATAATCAAAATTACATGGTTTACAGGCATGGCTAAAGAAATACAGAGAAGTTGAGGCAGTTCTGTTTTTCATCACACACTGTTTCTGCTAGCCATTAGCATTTTATTGAGACTTATGAATAACAAACAAGTCCATCAAGCACTCAAGGAGTGTTTTTCACTTCTCCTTGGGGTATGAAAGGGGGGTCCTACTGATACCATGCATATATACTTATTTTTGCCTGATATTCATCAACCTACTAATTACATCACAAATTACATACACATCAGCTGTTTTCATAAATCAATTTGCCCTTGGCTGTTAGTGACTGAAATATAACAGAATAAAGGATTGAAAACATCAAACAGCTTATTTTCACTGCTTTCCAGATTAATTGTGTTTGGCAGGAGGAATGTTCTGGAAATTGAAATATTTGTTAAAGAAAAACATTCATTCATAAGAGTGCAAAATTATGATTCCAAATCATACCGAGAGATAAACAAACTGAGCGTAAAGGCCATAGATCCCTAGAAGAATTTCATCAGATTCATTGTTTTTGTTTTATAGTACCAGTGTCTGAAATACAAAACAAAACAATATCGATATTCTGTTTTGTCCATGCCACTTGTGGCACAATGAATATGATCTTCCACGGTGATTTTGAATGTTTTGTTAGTATAAATTTCCATGCTTCCCTAATAATGGATTCAGGCAATCATAGAATTATTTCCTACTAGGTGCCCGGTTACTCCACCTGGGCTGAGGATGTCAAATGCATATCAATGTTTGGCCAAAGTACACACGTGCACTGGCTGGAATCAGAATCAGGTAACATGATAAAAATGATCTCGCTACATGCCTGTATCATAACATATCAATAATGTTATCTAAAATCCTCTTATGTTCATGATGATGATGATCATAATCATCATAGTCATCATCATCATCGTCATCATCATCATCATCATCATCATCATCATCATCATCATCATCATCACCATCATCATCGACATACTCATCAGTCAAAAGCATCGTTATTAAAAGCATCATCATTGAAAATATTGTCATCATTACGTAACTTAGCGAAACGGCGTGGTGCAAAAAGATTAGTACAGAATGCAAAATGCATATTGTTGTCTGTATTATTTGCGTTCCGGATGCATCTTTTTACACCACCCTGTTCAGTAAGCTATCAGTAGGGTTTCATGTGTTCATGTAGTTGTTTATGCTCATGCTATAACTGGGTTTCTGGTCTAGGGTTTAAAGTGATTACACAATGGTAAATATTTTTTTCATATATGATGGAGAATAGAATTCTAAGAAGAATAACATTAGAAACTTGATGATTTTCCAATCGAAATCAATGCATTTTGGCTAATTTTCTCATAAAAAGTCAAGAGCTGACCAAAAAAATTGAGTATGAGGTATGACGTAAAAGTGGGTACCCAGCTTCGCGCATTACAGTTGTGCTGCACGCTAGACTGTGCAACTTGTATTATACCTTGCGCGCATTTTGCTAGGAGTGCGCGACAAGGTACCCACTTTGACGTGATTTTGACGTAAAAGTGGGTACCCAGTTGAAACTGGGTCACAGCTGAGGGGTCAAAAATATCCTGGAATCTTACCACATTTGAGGGTTTCCTTGGCAACACGACTTTAAAAAAAACTTTAGGCAGATGATTTTCTGCTAATAAAATCATGCTGTTTTAAATGAGCTAACATTGTTTCAGCATTGGGTACCCCCTTTAAGGTATGCCTGAAGTCGGGATCTTCACTAGTGTTATAAACTGACTTGAGAGCAATTGTAGTTGGAGCATGTGTTGTATAATCCATAGAATGCCATCTCAATCTAATAATCATGAATGCTAAAGAATAAGATATTGTTTTGTCACAAAATTTTGTTTAATTCATAATCATACAGGATAATACAATTGATTAGAAATGGATAAAGGTACTGGCTCACTTTTTTCCTCATATGAAAACATTAAAAAAAGTGCATTACTGGTAAGGTTTTAATGCACATTGACAAGTGCATGTTCCAAACATTTAATGAAAAAAAAAAAACATTTTAAAACATAATAACAAACAGTGTTTACCAGTATCTTTCAGTCATACTCATAGTATTGTTCATTGTTGAAATATGGCAAATGATAAAACAGTAATGAAGAAAAAAATAATAAAAAAGAAATTTTCAAATGAGAAAGAAACATAGACCTAGTAGTGACAATAAATTCTCACAAGAGATCTCGAGTATTGGTCAATGTCACAAAATGAAATCCCATAGAATCCAATAATCAATTTCACAAAGTGACAAAGTGCAACCTTGTTATGAAGAACAGCTATGACAAACTCTCATTATAACCAAGTAGTTTTGAGTATCAATGCTTCTTTGAATTCTGTTTTTTTTTTCCCAAGCTTCATGTAACACTTCAATACCAGACTGCTGTCTTGCTGCAGAAGATCAGAATTGATCGAAACCTAGTTTGATGTTAACATACATCCCAACACTGTACATAACAGAAGTCTTACAAACAGAGTTGGGATTTACAATGAAGTAAAGCTAAGTAAGACACAGATTAAAAGGATTTCACTGACTGGAGGATTTGCTAACAATTTGGTTTAATTCGACTCTTTCAGACAAAGACCTGACCTGTATAAGTTTACAATGAAATATAACCTCTAAAACATTCAGAGATGGATGATGTTTTTCATGTTTCTATTCAATGGCCAGCAATGTGATAAAGAACTTGGTATTGTTGACTGTATTTGCATGATGAAGCCCACCTGTCATGCCCACCAACCTTAAGTTGCTTTATCTCTATTACAGCAATGCCAGTAATGTAAATGACGCAAGTGTATTATCACTGTACACAAGATGAACTACCAACTATATTCCAGCGATTGCACATTCCATGAAATGACCACCATGGATCTCTATCTGTTTAGTTATCACTCTGCATTTCAGAACTTTGAACTGTTGCACCAGAGAAAAATTCAAAGCATTTGCATAATGATACTGACTTTACAATGTTTTGGTTAGGTATTATTTTTTTCCATTTTGGAGGGAGAATGGAAGCTAACATTGCGGTTTGAGATTTTTCCATGACCTATTTTATCCAGGCCCCTAAATCTCTGCCATTTTGTCCAGATTTATTAGAAGGCTGACCTAAGCACCCATCAATATTCATGAAAAAAAAATGAATAATTCATTTTGTAAGATGCTTCCAACTAGTAGCATTTGTTTGTACGAGTTATGAAACATTACACGCATCAGCTTACCGCAAGCCCAGTTAATGCACAATAAATGCGCAACAAATGTGCATTAAATCAAAGTGTCACAATAAAACTAATACGCGCAATAGATTAGAATAATGCAACAGTGTTATCGATATCATGGCGATAACGGTTGCTTATCGGCCCCTTCAAATGATCCGAAAGAGGCAGGACCTAATGCCATTCGCATAATGATATCCGCGCAAGCTGCTTTTCGTCTTGTAAATTTATTATATGTCTATGATTTTATCACTCTAAGCAGCATAGGCACCACTGCAACTAGCTGATACATCAGTGTTCCTGGTGAGAAAGTTCTTAGTAGCCTTTGGGGTGCTGAAGATGTAAAGGTGGCTACAGGGTTTACCTTCCATCTCCTGAGCTCCTGAGTCTATGTTTCTGTTGATAAAGATCCAGCACTAGCTAGGATTTTGTAATTTGGTAGGTCCTTAGTAAGATCGTAAGTGTTGTACCCCTCTATAGCTGCAGAAGGGTTTAACTTACAGGAAGTCTGTCTCCTGTACATATGACTTGAATAACCTATTTTCCCTTGATGCAGACCTAGCCCAGCTGGGCAATGATTACTGGTATGTTCTTGATAAACTAAAGTGGGCTGTAGCTGTTCAGGTAATGATAGTGTTAAACTTCATTCTTCTGCACATGTGACTTGAATAACTTTTGTTTGTTGGCATGGATCTAGCCCTAGTCAGGCTTTCAGGATTAATAGATCCCTGTAAGCTTATGTGTTCTCCACCTCTCTGTGAGAGCCATACAGCAAAATATCAGTCTCCTGTTTCTCTTGTTGCGCACCTGAACCTAGCTGGGCATTCATTATTGGTAGTTTCTGGAGAAGTCTGAGTGTGCTGTAGCAGTACAGGTAGTGAGAGAGTTAAACTTCACTCTCATGTGTCTTGAACAACCTATGTTTCTCTTGATGCGGACCTAGCCCGAGCTGGGCATTCATTATAGGTAGGTTCTGGGTAAGTTTGGGTGTGCTGTAGCTGTACAAGTAATGTAACAACCTCTGCTCCAGGAGATTGACTGTGTCAAGGGTGAGTACCAGTGTTTTGTGCTTCAGCATACTGTACACATTAAGACCTAGATATAAAGAGAAAATAAAGAAAACATATGGAAAAGAAGTGAGCCATGGATCTTATACCTCATTCATTGCACTGTACACATCAAACCAAACAAAACATCAGTCCTAAATATCACTGACTTGTTTGTTAAGTAAGTACTGCTGAAATATAAAATATCTTGGTGAAAATCTAGCCGAGAAGTCATATACTGTACAAACCACGGAGCAAAAATGGATTACACAATTGCTTTCCTTCCATTGATATAGTTCTCTATTTCTGAATAAAAATTCTGAAATCAAGAGCACTACATGATAAAAGGAGTTACAGTAACTCTAAAAAATGAAAACAATCTGTTTTCAAAGATCCAAAATATATACTTTGGTAATTTGTTCTTGGGCTTAATGATGTAAAATATTCAGGGTATGGGGTTCAGATGTGGAAAATGACAGTTGAATAATTGTTGCTTGAACATGCATCATAGATCATCTTTTCTCTCTCCTCTTGCTCATTCTTTCATCCACACTTTGTTCAAAATGACACTTAAAGTTAAGCATTACATTCCAAAGTGTTTCATGTGAGATAAATCCACATCCCCATAGAGTGATAAGGAAGTCACTAATTTTCTTGATGCCAAGTGCTTGGAAAGCATCTATCACCGATTTAGATTCTTGCTCTGCTGATGGAAGGATTGTTTGGTCTTTAGATTCCCTCATGCTGCGGAGATAGCCTAGTAAATGTTGAAGTGATAGCGGTATATGCGCAAGTATTCTATCTATGATTGCCAATTTGCCAGTGGTTTAAAGGCAAGATCTAGTACACTGTCCCATATGTTTTACCCTTTGAAAATTTCAATACTAATGTTTTTCATAATTAGAAAAATTGTGAAGATATTAGTACTTGCTTCATTCCAAGGCTGTTCAAAAAAAAAATAAAGAATTTAAACAGCCCAAGAGAGAGGGATATGATACTTCAAGCTTTTAGGTGACATCAGACATTTGATAGACATTAGACAGACATTAGACAGACATATTCATTTATTGGTAACTGTGTGACATAAGCTCTTGTACAAAACAAACATTCACTGAGCACCTTGAAAATGCTATTCCACAAGAATATAGCAACTACATGTAACCACAAAACGAACATAAGGTTCATCTGTGAAAAAGAGATGCACATCCTTTCACTTGAAGGTGAAGAAACCATGACATCATTTGTCAATATGATGAAATGCAAGACTGATCAAGAAATTCCAATGCCTTAATGTCATTCTTACAAATCATTTTAACTGATCATGAAATCAATTGTAAATTCTTTAGGCCTACTGTTAATAATATCATGACAATCCCATAACTCAGCTAACCTATATTGCGATACGGTTAGACTCTATTGATGCAGTTTTCCATGTCAGACCAAAAAAAAAAAAATTACCACGAATAAACTGTGAACTGCCTCATTAAAAAGGGTACGGAAAGTGTCAAGTCACGTTTGGAACAGAAACCAAATGTTGAGTGTTGTCTTACTCTCCAATGATCAATTCTAAGTGATACGTCTAGCACTAATCACCATTTTGTCACGTTTTTTAGTAGACCCTTAGTACTGATAGATGTCTTCTTACTACTATACTCTGTAGGACAATCAAATTCATTGATGGGTACTTTAAAATCGGCCATCTGCTCAAACACTCAAATTCTCACTACTTAAGAGTTTTTGACAGGCTGCAGGTGATTTTTAACTTGCTCTTGTATGCCACTCAGATTTTGTTACATTTAGTCACACAAACTGAATAGTAACACCTTAAACAGACATGTCTTCTTTCAAAAACAGATTCGGAAGCAATCATTTAGAGAGAGGTAAATTAAATTTTAAAAGGGTTGGAAACTTGAAGGGGTTAAAAGGTGAATGGCCCTCAAATTTCAACAGTCACTCTGTTAAAATAGTGGGGTTCCTTTTTTTTTCCCCCAAATATCTGTGAAAGGGTTTAGTTAAGTGTTAAGAGTGACTGTAAAGACATACTACCAACAGAAAAATATGCTTCTTGCTGGAATTTCCCAGGAGTGCGATGAATTTATCAAGTAGTGGTAGATACTACTCCTGTTCAAGCACTTTGACAGTTGCATCAATGGATATCTCTCTAAAGAAAACCAAATTTGATGTCCATTTCTGAAGGCTATCTCAATTAAAGTATCAAATTTAACACATTCACTTCCTTTTACCAGATGCTAGACAGATCCGCAATAAACAAGGGAAACTAAAGCCACATGTTTACAAGATATAGCTCAAATAAGCATTAAACCATTTCATGATGACTGCTTAGAAAGTGGCGTAAAACCAATCCCAGCTGATACTGAAGGCCGCCATTTTATATGAGTGGGACGAAGACCAGCATGACTATCTTTAAAAGTCTATGATGACAGATATAATGCTATTTCCGATGAATACTGTACTAACCTTTTTGGGATCACATCTTAGGGCTGAAAATGGGGAAAGGACTTTTGGGACGGAGGAAAGAGGGTGGGGCACTTTTAGTGCTAGTGGAAAGCATCCAAAAACCCAGGAAAAGAACTGGATATTGTAAAGTGGAAAGAATTACTATGCAGAGAGTAGAGATAATACACACTTCTGTTGGAGGTTAGAATCCAATGAATGCCAAGGGGGTACTTTGTAAAGTGTGCTAAAGAATTAATGTAATGTGCTACATGTCTATCTATGTAAAATGTATTATATTATTGCTCAAATACAGAAACACCATGCAATCATGGCAACTCTCAGTAGTAAAGAAACCATAGAAATTAAAATGAGTTCAAACTATCAGGATCTACATGTATAACTCAACTAAACTAAAGCCTCCCTAAGTTCTTAGATTTCTTAGATTTCAATATTTCTTCTCATACTGAAGAAATTTCTATCCTGTTTATATTATTTTCTGTTCATAACATTGGATGCAGAGATTAAGAGGAGTGTTTTACTCATTTTACCAGGTGTGTAATGCCTGTCTGGATTCCTAAAAATGATTTGTTCAACTTTTCTCTGAATTACTATATATACTTCATTTTATAGCAGCAAACATACTCCCATGTAAATTTGCTAGTTTTTATTTTGCTTTACAATTTCACCAATTTGCGGTCTATATGAACTTTAACTGATGTTTATAGGGTAATGAAAACAAACAAGAGTCAATTGAATGTCAACATACAAGCTGTAATATCCAAATCCCCAATTTTTCTACATCTTTACCTAATTCTTACAATTTCCAAACACTCAAATTATGAAATTTTACGAGCTAAATACCCTTCCAAGACCAAAGAAAAAAAGTAACGATGTGGACCCCAGCGATTTTGCTATCCTCAAACACCCAAATTTGTTCCCATAGATTATCAAACGTTCCGACATTCCGCAATGTTCCCTAAGTTGTGATTCTTACAAATTGTAGTTGATGCAATTTACTACTGCCATGACACTGGAGAATCTGGGTTAATTTAACAGGGGGAGGCTCTAACTTGGGGGTTGCAAAAAAAAAACTGATTTACTTCATCCTCCAGGGAAATAATTTGCAATTGGGAAAGGATAACTTGATTTGTGTGAGCATATGTACATTGCCTCAATATTTTTAAAGGCAGTGTAGAAGCAGTAGAGGTAAATTGTAACTTGTGAGCTATCTCTAATTTGTGTGTCGTATCTTTTACACCCATGTGAAAGAACATTATAGCGGCAATGTAATATGATGTCCACTATAAAATTCAAATGCTCTCATATTTCAAGCATAACAAGAAATAATTCATCTCTTGGACCAATATTGAGCAGATGTGTGTATCTCAAATCTACATGTATGTACAGTGTATTCTTAATATTTAGAATATTCAACCAGAAATGTTAAATTTTTTAAATTTTCAAATGTTCTAAAATCTAAACGAAACACCCCTAAATATTCATATTTCCCACATAACCTGCCTTTCATCATTGCCTCTAAAGGTCTGTTCTAAAAATATCACATTTTGTAACATCAGTACTTAACATACATGTAACCTTTAAAGGATAGATGACGTTCATGGCTGTTGTTGGCTTTCAAATATAAAGTTCATCAATTTGGACAGTATTTCCATATGGGAAAACGTGGTGACGTTGGTAGAAATTGTATTATGATCCAGAATGTTGGTAAGCATAATATGGCAATACTTTGTTGGGAGTAACATCTTGGCAAAATATTTTGATTATTCATTTTGCACACTAGGGTGAATAATCTGATGGTACTGCAAGCATGATCCAAGTGATTTGGGGTTTCTTTTTAGAGTCAATCAAATCAGTTAAGACAGAAATGTAATGCATGAGGCTTTATTGATATATGATATTCAACAGTAGAGGGCAATGTTTCCCACGCACAGCGCAGACATAGACACTTCCGGTTTTCATGCAACATAATGGGTCAAGTCTTAACAAGTCCCATAAAAATTATAGTTTTTGAGCCTACAAAATGCAAGCAACAAATTATGATATTATCTGCATAGGCCTAATAAAATTATCAGGAGAGTTTATGAAACCTGAACAATATTTTCATCAAATGAGGGATTTGTCAACCTGGCTGTACATTTTCTATGGAAGCCAGAAGAAATCTTGTCAAGTTGTCGGTACTGGATTTGTATCTGCGCATGTGCTGACCTGCGCGGTAAGTGAGAAATGTCGCCCTCTACTGTTGAATCTCATATTTGCAGAAGGGAGAATTTTATAAGCACCCTCAGACCAGAAGGGATTTGTTCTCTTTAAAGTTGGGTTGAAACAGTCAAAAATATTGAAATGCTTGATTTGCCGTTACCTTCAGCTGACAGTATATTAAACGTCTTGATCCCATTCACTGCTTCTAGAAAGTTAAGAGATATCTCTTCAACAGGTTTGCTGTAAGAAACAAAAACAGAGAGAAAAGTACAAGTCAGAACACATCTTGCAAAATAAAAGGAAAATCATGGCTTGAATTGAGGGATTCATCAAATTTAAGAAATGTTTTTCACATCCATAATAATCCATCATTCTTAATACCCTCATTCAAATACATGGAGAGCTGTAAAATGGTAATAATGAAGCAGAGGACAACTATAGAGGTGTTGTGGCCCTGTGGATAAATCTTCGGACTTTGAACCGCAAGATCCGGGGTTCGAATCCCTGCCGCTGCACTGATGTCCTTTGGCAAGATATGAATCTACAGGTGTACATTTTCCACTCTCCACCCAGGTGCTAAGTGGGTAGAATATGAAAAGTCATTGTGATTTGTTTAGCATTGTGAGCACCTGTAAAATGGCGACTGGCTGGAATGCACATTGTGTGCCGGCAAGCCTGCATGAATCTGATGACCGGGTAATAATATTTCTATAAAGCGCTTAGACACCTCTCAGCGAGATGTATTAGGCACTATATAAATGCAGAATATTATTATTATTATATAAACAACAAAAACTTACAATAAAATGATCAAGATGTAGGTGAGAATCTGCAGCCACTTTGGTTGTAAATACTTTTACATAGGATTGACGCCCTTCTGGATCTCATTGAAAAACATGCTATAGTATTGCTTCTTTTAGGAAAATTCCTATGCCTGCTTTATCTCAAGATTGCCTGTCACACTGCATAATAAAGGCTTTTAGTATGAAGTACATGTGGGAAGTGAGGTTTGTTTATCAAACATCACAGCTACCTAACTCAAAGACAATATAACTAGATACACCTAATCCAACAATTCACACTATAGCATGACATATCAGGGAAAGACAATACATTACTTTACATAGGGGTTGGAATTTGTCTGTTTCTCATCATATGTTTTTTGGGAAGATAGGGAGATGAGAAGAAAGTACAATCTCTTTAGATGATAATATAGGCAGCAAAGCTTATATTTCAACTTATAAATGGAAGTAAAACAGTTTTAATGAAAACTTGTATGTCATTTCATTTACTATTTCTTTACTTCTTTAATAAATAAGCACATATAAAAATATACAAATACACAAATAAATAATAAACACTCAGAAAGCATCTTCATATTATGATGCCTATTTCATACGTACCAGTTCATACAGTTAACATCATATAAAATTGAAGTTACCATGTCGAGTTTGAAAATTTGTCTGAAGTCAGGACAAGCTCGTGTCATTTACCATAGAGTTAGAGCATACATACATGTATTTGCTCCAAACAGATGATGTATTCCTCGATTAGATTTACAATATTTCATGAAAAACATAGAAACAAAAATACTGGAACCAAAAAGGGTGCATAAAAGACAGGCCTATGATATCCTTCTTCAACAAAAAAAACCTTCATTTATCTAATTTAGATGCAGTGAATACTTTTTTTAAAGACATGATTTTGCTTAAACAAGCTATTATGCAAGTTTAAATATGGGTCGAACTAGAAACGTTTATGTAGGCCAAATGTCTTTTGCAAACTTAAGATGCAGTAAAGGTACCCCCTTTTAAAAAAAAAACCAAAAAGAAATGTGCTTTCTTACAGTTGCCTAGTCTATTTCAAATCACTCTGCAATTTACACTTATACAAAGTCCATGAAGGTGTCGAATTTGTAATAGATGTCTTTTCATTATCAACATGTTAGCAGAATTTTACAATAACAGCTAGGGAAAAAAAATGCCTTCTCTGAATATCACCCTCCCACATTAACGCATCCATGTAACCAAACAGTTACTGAAAAAGCATACAGTTTATCTGTTTCTTAAAGTTTCTATCAAACAGAAAGTTGCCAGTCCCAAACCACTTGTAAATTTGTGCTACCTATAATCAATGGGAATGCACTTTTTGCCATTATCATTATCCTGAGAAAGAAAAACCAAGATTTTCTTAACCTTTCAACTGAAACTAGACCCAGATTCTTGCATTTCTGTCCCAAAACATGGAACCTTTTTCTTGAAATGAAACATTTTAATTACTACTGGTAAAATCTACAGCACCATCTATAGAAATAAAAGTCTCTATTGAATTTTCTTTTTACTTCATAAAATAATTTGCTCATATAATTGCAGGAGTTTTGATTGGTGCAAGGTAAAATGTTTCTAAAGAATTGCAGGTCCATTTCCCCCCCCCCCCCCCAAGTGGTTCAAATCAACTAGCAGCAGACATTATTAACAGACCATGTACTGGCCAGATATAGCTTTGTTTGTTTTTATGACTGAAAGACATAAGGGCATAGCCAGGCATAATAGTGGGTTTTTAAAACATCAAAATTCCATTTTTCATCATCTGGCTATTTGTTTTTTATTCAAATCTTCAGATCTGTGAAGATTAAAGTGAACACAATATTCCTGGGAACTACACAAATCCATAAGGTACATGGATACTGGCTTATAAATGAATTGCTTTGGAATCATTCTCAATATATGAATGTGGTATGACATCTAAAAGAAAAAAGGGGGAAGGAAGAAAGATGGTACTGAAAAAACTTAGAAACTCTCATATAATATTCGTAGCAAAGAGTGAAGCAAGCTATACAGCTAACACTTATTATACCCCAATTAACAGCTTAAAGGCTTTTGTCTTTCCTGCCCACTTCGCAAAAAAAAAAAATTATGTAAAACTTAACTGCTACAGAAATGCCCCAGCAAAACTGTAAAATCCTGTCCTAGAAACCACCAAATCATTCACAGAATCTGGGGAAATACATAATATCTAAATTTAATATTGAGGCCGAGGGTCTACTTTCGTTTTCTCTAGAAAATGGACATTTAGAAGTTAGAAATACTGGAATAGCAAGAGAGGTCTGGTAAACCTTCTGGTGTTATTTTTCGCTCACATTGTCTCAAGAGGTCTCCCTTTCTTTCTAATCTCACTATGGGGTCGATGCATGTCCTCTTTGCACCTGACTCCCTATATCAAGCCAAACATTGCTCTCAGATGGATAAAATTCTTCATGATTAATCTCCTTCAGTCTCTATGACAACACCTGATAATTGATTGCTATACACAAGGGTTTTCCATTATGACTGGACTGGAGAATCACAGTCCTCCCATACAAATTCCCTGGGCTACACTTTATAAAGTTTCTATCAAAGAAAGGGGAAAAATACAAATTAGGCTACCCTGTTTCTTCAATTTCTGATACTTCATGGAAAAGAAAAAAAAAAAATCACCTACTTTCCCTGCTTTAAATATTATAAAGAGGACACTAAAACTAAATGCTTGACTTGCTAAATTGATTGTTTCCCAAAGGATAAGATTTCCAAGACATTAAAACAGTTCATAGCTTTCTGAAATTTCTCTAACTTGACAAACTTCCTCTATGGTCCTTCTCTTTTTCTTCTTTGACTGAAAATGAACTGGTATATAGGTCCTACAAGTAATCTTCATCTAGAAACTGTATGTTGAAAAACATTTGAATGATGAGGTGGGGGGGGGGGGGCTGAGGCAGAAAGGGGGTCTACTTACATTTCATATCTTGTCCTATCATTTCAAACTTTGTAAGAACAGGATTAAATTCCATTGGTCAGTTTGTTCTTAACATTGAAGTGCATAGTAATGCTTATATGGACATTTTACTCTTAAGGTTGCCACTTTTCCAGCATACTGGGGTTCTGTTGCTATTACTTTATAGCATGTTGGATATATATGTTACAGCTGCATGGATGATCTGAATTCCATTTTTAACAAGAAATTCTAGTAGCCTAATCCGGCTCAAAGTCATGTTCAAAACTCATTTCTAACTCTTAAAAAAGGAAAAGAAAAAGAAAAAAGTCATACTTCTAACATTCTAAGCTTGTCAATCTCTCACTATTATTTCCAAGTTGAATTCCAGTTCATCTTTACATGAAGTCAAGGAGCAGACAGACAGCCCTACTGTATGCCTTTCTGGTACTACACTATGATCCCTCTTTACATCCTACGTGTAAACATTCGAAAGTCCTTTCCAAAAAGGTTGGTCTGGTCATATTTGTTCATGTTCCGCCTTTCTTTGGTTTCTTTCTTCTTGAAGGCAGCCAGCTGGCTGGGCTTCAGCGGAAGGGAAACGTGATTCGAAGCATTGTTCAGGATACCAAACACCGATCCCATTAAGACGCTTGGAGACGTGTTTGATTGGATCTCACCCAGACACTGAGCATTGTTAGGGAGAAAAGTGGGCCAATTTTCATGTGGCATGCCATGAACTTACATGTATGTAAAGAGATTATATCAAATGAGTTCATACTACTCCATGTAAATATGTACAGCTTGGACTAAACTATGAGCAAGACAAGTAATGCTCCTACATCTGTGACCAATCTCTCTACATTTTTTCTGGTAGTTTTATAAAAAAAAAAAATAATAACCATCACTTTGCGGGCAAGTTTTGACTTTTTATGTTCTTTTAAATTCCAGAGTTACTACATATAGTTTTGTAGCTCAAGCATACCTCCCCCTCCTCTCCCCTCCCTCTCTCTCTCTCTCTCTCTCTCTCTCTCTCTCTCTCTCTCTCTCTCTAGTTCTTTTCTAATCCTTTTTTTCTGTAGCATATAAAAAAAACTGAATCCTTTCCTTCATGTTTAATACTTAATTCTATCTCTTTCTTTCTCTCACTATGATTCTGTTCACCTTTCTGCTTCAGTGTCTTTTATAATTTGCTAGTAATCTTGGTTAGTACCTGTCTACCTATGTGTATGTTTCAGCTATTTGTCATCTCTGCCAACTACCCTATCCTACACGTACATTACATTTCACTTCAAACTATATCTCTATTTCCCCCTCCTCTCCATGATACCACCCCCAACTTTTAAACTGGTGTATAAAACTTCTTGACTTTACCGGGGGGGGGGGGGGGGGGGGATTACATCAAGTGTCAGTGATTTTTACTGACAAATTTGCTCTCAGCCAATCAGATGCAAGGATTTCAGTAGTTTATAACAGTTGTCGGTAAAAATCACTCACAAGAAACTCGATGAAATGCTCCCCTGACCTACACCTATTCCTGCTGTCCAACATAAATAATCTGTGTTTATCTTCCCAGGAAAAGTGGACGAATTATTTCCATTGGTGAATATGAATTTAAACAAGACAATCATAAAAAATATATGAATTTCATTTTTCAACATACAGCAAACAGTTAGCTTTTTCCTCTGTCAAAAATATCCAGTACAAATTTCTAAGGAATTTCTTTAAAAAATCATGTATTGCCACTATCAAAACCACAAAAAGGAAAAAAAAAAATCCATGACTATTTGTCTTCTTGCTTAAAACCACAAACAATAATTCTCCTGCACAGCACAGGAGTCACTTAGGCAATCATTTGACCTTGTATTTGACCTTGACAGCAAACATTCTCTAAATCTCAGTCAAGGGCACCCAGATCAAGGCATCACATCCAAACTGACAAGGAATCTGAGCTTTTCTCACAAAATTGCTTCTCTAAGATCTGGGTTAAACCTTCTGTTCACCATTGTTCCGATATGCAAAGCTTTAAAATTCAAACCCTCTCTGACATAAATAATCGTTTTCTCTTATTCCTCATTACCATGCAGAATGATTTGACTTCAAGTTGTCAGCCTGAACGTAAGTTTTTACCTATAAACTTGAAATACTGATTTAAAAACCAGACAACTCTGAAAAACTTTATGTGGCAAATTTCCCTTTTAATTTCTTTTCACTGAAAAGGTTAATTCCGTGCAATTTCTGCAATAGTAGAGACATAACAAAATCACCAAACAATGTAATCATTTTTTAAAAGAACTGCTGGTGTTACAGTATTACTGTTTCCCTCTCCCCCGCAAAAACATAAAGGCCTAGAAAAGAGAGATATGGGGAGATTCAACAGTTAGATCCAACAGTTAGATCATAAATGACATAACTCTTCGTTATGAAATTGATCAATGTGATATCCCTTATATCTTTTTACTACTTTGTTAATTTTGAGAGTCTACACTGTCCATTACCCATTTATATTTTTGTTGATGTAGAAAGAAGAAAATCACCAAAGTTCATGGGCTGGAATACTGGATTGTTGTTTTGCTGATTTTCATGTTCCATCAATCTATCTATAAATGTCATTCCCTACATCCCTTTCATTTAATATATGAGTAAAATAAATGAAAATTGAAAGTGCCCTTCAAAAACACCCTCTGCGCAGGGGACACGCACAGAAAGAAAGATATAGAACAAATACATGTCAATGAACAGAACGAGAGGCTGGAACATATCTCACATTCAAGCATTCATATTTGGATAACATATAGAAACACAAACGTCATTTCCACCGAAAAGAAATAAATCACGGTTATTTTGGAGAGCCAATCACAATAAATCCACTATGTGAGTGGGAGCCATTCCAAAAGTTATAGGATGTGCTTTCTGTCATTTCAAGCTATGCTTCACTGCAAGTCAAATAAATTCTTAATCCTTGGAATGTTATTTTCTCCATTCCTGTTGTTGCTCACTCTTTTTGTGATTTATTTCTGTTGCTGAGGCTGGCGCTGAGAAAACCATCTCTTGCCAAACATGGACAGGTGTCGCCAAAATCATAAAGTACAAGATGTGGAAGCATCTTGTAGCAATAAGTGCAAACACGCTTTGGTATTTACTTGATAAAAAGAATATGACAGCATGTGAGGAGAAATTTTAGGAGGGTTGTTAACATTTCAAATCAATTCAAGGCCCAAATCAGGTTTTAAATCAGGTTGAAAATATCTATGTAATAGTTTGCCACTGGCTTAAGTTACAAAGCTTACTGAAAAAAGTGAAATGATTTTACAACTTTAATCGGTTCACACCCCTTTTCTAGATATCAAATATTGCCGACATACTTAATAAAACATAAAAATATACAAAAATTGCTGATATTCATTATTGCGTCTTTTATATCAACATTTCATTTGATATTTTTCAGTGTTCAAACCAGTATACAACATGTCTTGAATATTTTCATGCTTCATACTATTTTTTTTCAAACATCCTCAACTAATAAATTCAAAATCATAAAATAAACAGATTAAAATAACTCAACAGCTTGTCATATGGTTCTGCAAGAGCCTACAGAAATCAAATGATAAATGTGAACACAAATGTTCATTCATTATCACCCTAATACTCCACGTCTTTTCTATAATTTCTGCAACATCCATCATTTGGCACGTAAACTCATTAAATACGCAACAAAAACTCTTTGTAACACCAAACATTAAGGGTAACGCTTGCCCGACGACTAACGCTTGCCCGACGACTAGGAGCCGTTTGTTTATTAGACATTTAAAAATTGCACATTTGTTTCAAAATTGACATTTATTGCAAATAATCTGATTCTGTACATCTTTACTTTCCTACTTCTCTCTACTTAAATTCTTTACTAAACGATATCATTGTAAATATCCATATTATCACTATTCTAAATATGCGACAAGTAGGTCCAGGGTAAAAAACCAGAGATAAAACTCGATGAGCAAAAACTCTGGAAAACCTTCGGATCCACTTTTGCAAAAGAAACTAAGCACAAATCTTCTGCTAACATCTTTAAACAGCTTTATTATCATCCGTTCAAATGTTGTCGTGATGAAGAACGCAAGCTAGAATGAAGTGCTACATGCATTTCCTTTCTACCACACCCTAGATACCCATGCTCCAATGCACCAGTGTACCCGTAATTACATTCCTAGGAAACCTCTGACAATGCTTCAACCCGACATACATCAGCGAAATGTATGCATACATTAACGAGACAAACAACATTTACCTGCTATACAAACGTAACGCAGGTAAATAATATTCACTCTTATCATCACTTCCTTCTCTGTTGCCATGACAATGATGCAGGAT
The DNA here is from genome assembly GCA_029962745.1 of Echinometra lucunter. Taxonomy (NCBI): domain Eukaryota; kingdom Metazoa; phylum Echinodermata; class Echinoidea; order Camarodonta; family Echinometridae; genus Echinometra; species Echinometra lucunter. The sequence continues at coordinate 40,870,458 of CM057152.1, forward strand.
TCAGAAACAAGACTCTGGTGGCATCCATGTGAGCTTGAAAGGTCTTGTCTTATCAATAAGGCTTGGGGTGGATCATGACAACACTAGATTACATTAAATCCTGGTTTGAGATATATATGGCGGCAGTCCCATTTATGCTACATTAGTATGCAGGGCTCCACACAATAGGTGCCCAGGACACCTAGGCCCCTAAATTTGGGTTGGACCCCCCCCCCCCCCCCCCCAACTGAACAATTTTAATACAGGATTCAACACATGCAGAGCCCGGAATTTTTGTGTAGACTTCCTACCAAAAAAGTGAGTATGGAGCCCTTTATTATGTCACATAAAGAATCCATGATAGGAAACAGACACATAAAATGGAAACTGAGTGCCATGAGTATAAAGCAAGAACAATAAGAGTTTAGTTGAATTTAGAGAAGTCAACAGGAAAATGGGGGAGGGGTGCATGGGAATTATGAAAAATCTGACCAAACTGATACAGTGGGTAAAAAAACAACAAAAACAAACAAAAAAAAAATTGCATAAAGCAATCTTCAAATTCAGTTTTTGAATAATAAGCACTACACTGTGTTAAAAAAATGGCCTTTCATTTTAGTAAAATAAGTAGATGGAGGGTTTTTAAAACTCCAAAAGATTCATCCGGTTCTTAACTAATAGGACTGACCAAGAGCTAAACTTTGCATCAAATCTTTGAAACAGCCTGACTCAAATCACAGATTTTGAAGGTACAACCATGTGCTGACAATTGAACTCTTTAACAAGATGGGAGCCCAAACAGGAAGCCCCCCCCCCTTCCCTTCATAAAAGACAGATGTAAAATGTGTCTGCATCATTATTCACCTCATGAAAGATACACATCCACAATCAGAAATTTACGAACCCAGAGTCGTATGAAATATCATTACAGCAATCTATCTTTAGAGACATTAAAATATATGTGAATGAGGGGGGCATAGGAACGGGACATATTTATAGATTCTGACAAAAACTGACATGATAAAAAAATCTTCAAGTTGAATGTCATGTGAAGCAGCTGGGGAGAAACGATGACTTATGAGAACCTCTCTCCCCACGCCAAACTCCAGCTAATCGTCTCAATGAGTGATGCCTGATACCAGTGCTGCCTAACTTCAAGATACAGAGACATCCTCTTCTGAAAAATATTTATCAGTATTTATAGATGCACCAACTCATGTGCCATTCATCTCATCATCACATCAATTGGAGACATAAAAATACAAATGAAGACAGAGCTCAGATGAAGAAACAGATAATCTGAAAAAAATTTCTAATTAAAAATCAGTCTGGATGTTGTTCAATACTAATAGCTTCTCTCTATATATCTAGACAACAATCATTTTCAACTGAGCATAAGTTTGAATTATCGAGTTTCCATTAAAAAGGAAGCAGTTTTCTTTCTTTTACTTAATCTTAAACTTTTCTTCATATTTTGTTGCTTTCAAATTCACCTCCTATTGTTTTCCACTATTACTTCATGTACATGTACTCAACATCTCTAAAATTCATTTTCCCCTTCACACTTCTTGCCCCGTTTTCATGTCCCTCATGATTCCTCCTCCCAAATATCTCCTTCACTTTTTCACTTCACTTATCTCCTTTTGTTTCTGTTACTCTCATATCTTATCCATTTTTTTCCCCTCACTCTATTCGACCAGCTTTCGTATCGTACGTTCGTCAAAATCTCCTGTCATGACAGGCATGCTCAAGTTGACAGAGCGAGACATGATTTGAGTCAATATTGGTTTAGGTGAGAACGGTTAAGGATAGGAACGGTCTGATTTATTGTCCAAACTACCAGGGGACGATACTGATGATGTATATGTGGATGACTTCCTGTCACATTCCCCAAACAAGGCAAGTACAAAGCAAAAAAGAATAACCCTTACAAGTAACAATCAAGAAAAACTTTCTATCATTCTACACTCTGTAAACTTGTGTTCACACTATAGACTATGCATCCTACAGTATTGCTCAGCTCTGTTCACACCTGCTACCTACAGTACACATTAAAAAAGCCTTAAAATGTTACTGTTATTTCTCTTAAATTTCTTTGGGATGCTTTAAAACATCAAATAACTTAATTCACGAGTGAGCATGTTTTATAGTGCTAGGGCTGATATCTGGGAGTGAGAGAGTTCACCATAAACCTATCATAAGAACTACAAACCAATACAGCTCCTGAAAAAAAAAAATCTGAACCATTTTTTACTTTCTTAAACAGTATACTACCAAAAATTGTTATAAAGATATATTTTTGCTGCATACAGCAAAGTAGGCCTAATGTGAATATATGGCGATTATGATCAAATTGACAGCTAAAGTTTTTCTGCACATTGTGTCTGCATTATCTACCAAGAAAAAACATCTTTCAGAATGTTTCTCCAGAGAAGCATAAAAATGGAAAAGGAGAAGGATCATGAACTTCTTCCTGTGATGGTTTGGAGTTGTTCATGAAATAGAGATATAAAAGCAAACAGCAGAAAAAAAACCAAAAAACAAAAACAAACAAAAACAAACAGATAGCCCCTACTCCTTGCTTAGGCAAGACAGAAATAAGGCTGAAATCTATGCTGTTTATATGTAAAATTATCATCTAGGCCTTTGGCATTAAGTTCAAACATTTCTTTAAAATCAGAAGTGAAATGAAATACTTCTTTATATTATATATTACTTATTTTACCATATATCTGCTCTTATCCTGAAATTCTATCTCAATTCTACAAATTATAAACATAAACACCCACACAAATTCTCCTCTCTTCAGCCTCTTATAAACTATAGATGAAGTCAATGAATGGCCAATGTAAAGTTCAAGATGGTCTGAATATTTCATGAATTTAAGACATGATTCTTAAGTGAAGTCAGAGGAATAAATAGATTACATTTTGTGCAAGGGAACTCTCTACTGGAAAACTGGAAGCAGGGGTCATGACCCCTGAATGCCAACATGAAGCTGAAATCTCAGCATTGGAGTCCACATGCTGCTTGACACTTTCCAGACTGATCTTATTTTGCGGGTCATCAGCACTGAGCCTGGCATAGGCATGTACCCACCAACAGAGGGGGCTCTTCTCACTTTGGTTATGATTACATGCCAGTACTAACTTTGTCATATGTGTTAAAAATGAATACCGAGAGTAGAAAAAATTATGCAAAATCAATGTTAAAAATGAGTCATCTCAGGCTTCCATAATTATTTGATCAACACTTGTCTTTATTTCTCTTTAGTATGAAGGCACATTTTTTGCTTGAAGTTTCTTTTGTATGGCCTGAAATGAGATTAGTAGAAGACTTGACCATTTATCACTCTTTGCCTGCGCTCTTGTACCAATGAACATAAGTCTCCATAAAATTTAACTAAGACTCAGTCCAGCTATCCAGTAGAGCTTATCTGGGTGCTGTTGCATAAAACTTGCTATTATAGTAACTTTGCCATCAACAGTAACTTTCATGGAATACTGGATTTTGATTGGCTGTTGAGCATTGTTACCATGGTAGTTACCATTGACAGCAAAGTTACTATATTAGCAAGTTTTTATGCAACAGCACCCTGAAGTACTGATAATCTTTCCGTATCACACATCAGAAACATTGATTTATGTCACAATGATCTGATTATTTTATCAACTGATACATCATCTTTAATACAAACTAAAGGGGATTCCCATAATATCCAGACCAACTTACAAGCTTATGACCCGTTTTCCAATATATCTTATTGCTTGTTGTTCATTTGTTGTATTTTGATTTGCCTCTATCCTTACCATTCTTCGGAGTGCATCAGTTGGTTGGGAGGAGGGACCATTACGGTTATAGTGATTAAGTTTGCTCTCCTCCTCCCTGGCAGCCAACTTTTGCACTCAGAGGACTGCTTTAAGAATATGCATATTTATTTGATGTTCTTTTATGTTGTTATATTTTTTGTTGAAAATGCAGAATAAATAATAAATAGATAATAAATAAATAAGCTTTTGTCCTGAATGTTTCCTAATCAGTATCAGTGACGTTTTGTTATACTGGAAAGGCAAAGGAAGTAATGACTGAAGTACAGTGCCTAGAGAAATACAGTAGGTAGATAAAATGAATGCTTGGTCTCCCACACTGGTCTTCTTACAATTCAGTTGTAGGACAGTTATTGTCTACACCAGTAAAAAGAATAGTCTGAATTGAAACCATCATCTTTTCTCAAAGCCATAACAAATAAAGAGATAAAAAAGATTCACTGTAAATAGCATGTAACCAGCACATCTTGCTATACAGATGCTGATGAATTCTAACATATCAGAATCATTCATGTACTACACTCCCATTGACCATTTCATCAGCAAAATATTGCCATTGCAGTCAATGCAAGAAAAACACCTTTGAAAACAGGTTCATCCTGAAATCCTTCTGATGCCATAAAAGGTGAGGGAACAACACACTGCTACATTTAAATTATGTTAATCTACACCACAACTGGCTCACTATGCTTGGTGCAATAAATGAATATTGACTGATGATAGGGGGAGCTCTTCTCTTATCTACAATACAATTCTGTTCACAATGTACATTGAGTCTTGAAATCTATGCATGAGAAATTACATAAAAGAAGACAAATACCTAACACTTCTGACTAATAGAAATATAAGACAAAACATCTGGCCATGCATTTTGAACTGGGCCAGTAAATAGGTGGGTTTGTTACATTTGCGCAACAGTTTTGCACCTATTTTTGTAAATTTCTCAATAAGTACTTCACCTATCTAGCCAAATTTGGTATCAAATTAAAGCTCTTAGAAAGGTTATCATGTTTCATACAATGATTTGTTCTAATATCTATTTACATTGTATTAATTAACCTCCGATTAACCAACTATGTGGGGTGGAGGATGATCAGAAGGAGCAAACTCAATAAATATCATTACGACATGTTATATTTTACTCTACCAATATTTATTATGGCTTCTTTCAATTAAACAACTCTAGAATAATACTATCAACTGTGCCTTTATTCAAAAATCATTAATTGCTGTAATTTTAGGCTTAATTAGTTCTAAGTAATTAACTGAGTTATTAAGGTGGCACATAGGTTTCGGACTTCATTACCCCTAATGTATGTCATTTAAGTTGATTTCTTAATTGTTTTTAAAAGATTATCTCAAATCCATTGATTCAGTGTGATTTTGGAAAAGCTAACAAAGAAACCACCTGCTAATTAATCTAAACCTAACTAGTGGGAGCAAAGGGATATGTAGAAACAGCCATACCCTATTACATGACACACCAGCACTGCCATGTGATGAGTTGGGGTTCATTTTGAAACTTTTACCACCGTATGCAGCATTCTTATATATCTGGACAGGTTTTTAATATTTCATTGTTAGACAATTATCAATGACCTTATTACATCAACTTGTAGGCATTGAATGTTGTATAGTACACTGTCCTGTAGGGAATATTTAGACTTGTTGTAAATGGTATCTGCTAGAGAGGTCCTCACCACAGCTATAAAGGAAGAGGAAAATGGGTGTAATGACCCAATATTTTTTTTTATTTGTACTAGATAATGTGGTAATTCATCATTTGCTTCAATTAAGACATTTTTAATGAGGATATATAACGATTCATTACTGATTCTTTAAAATATGTTGAAAATATTGGTGCTCAAAAATGCTTCATGAAAAAGCTTGCGCAAAATTATTTTAATTTTATTGAACCCCATGATGTCATATATGTATGAAAAGGTCTAACTGAGAAGAATTTAAAAATGCAAGAATGAGAGCTGAAGGGTACATCAAACTTTTTTCTCACTTCATCAAACTTGCAAAATATTTTGTATACTTTTTTGTATTTCGGGTTCTATAAGTCTTTAGCATTACACTGTCACCCTATGCTATTTTTTAGTGCATTTTTGGAATCCTCAGCTAATTTCCTTCAAGTAAATGTTTACTTTTATATACTTTAGTAAAAGTGTCTGTAAATATTGGGCGTTTAAGTGATAAGATGCATGATTTCTTTGCGAAAACACATGTAACACAAGACTGGCCCAGTTCAAAACGCATGGCCATGTGTAAACTCCGCATAAGCTCACACAATCTACCAATTTGAAAAGGTACATGTAGATACCATTGACCTAACAAAATATCAGTGAAAATGCGCTTTTGTGAAGATTGTAGTATGCAACAATCGGGGACAAATTCCACTATGTCATGCATTGAGAAAAGTTCACATTTAGAAAAGAACTCTTTTTTGATAATCTTAAAAATTCCAATGATAATTTTGATAACATGAACAGTTTGGATAAATTTATTTATATATTGTCACTTAAAGAAGATGCTCTCATTCAAGAGTTTGCCATTTTCTTACGATATACTACTGATCAACGTGGTAATCTTTAAACTTGCTTTTCATTTGTAATGCAACATGTACATATATTTACAACCAATTGTGTCTTTTTTTTTTCACTGGTAAAATATTACCTTGACTTATTTTCTCTTAATTCTACCTGTATATATAATTGATTTGATATTTGATTGGAACATTTATATTATATTGATTGGCCTTGATGGGAACATCGAATATGTTGCCCGCAAAAAAATCATATTGCCCCGAGTCGAAGACGGAGCTCAGATGTCTTTAAACCGCATAAACTTATATCTTTACCCACAGTGTATATACGTATGCATCTTTTAGAATTCAGGATTTGTGCGGGTATGAATATAGAAATTAATGCCTTCCTAAACTTACAATGAAGATAATTTACAATATAACAACCAAATTAACAACAAGTGCAAGTTAGACATGCTGGTCTGAAGCCTGATCACAGGCATTCTGTAAGAAAAAAAAACCCCTCATATTATGCCTGAGGATGATGTTTCAGATATCTGCAAAAAAAAAAAAAAAAAAACCCTTGTTTTTTTTTGTTTTTTTTAAAATGCAGCCAATATCAATATCACATATTTATCATTTTTCTTCACTTGCCAATGTCTACTTTAAAGAAAGTTATGATCAGCTCTCAGACAACTGCGGCACTTGCTTATTAAAATACGATATGACCGGGGTCCAATCATGGAGGAAATTGCTAATCAACATGATGTAAAATTTCAACCGAGGTTCCAAATGGATATTTAAAATAGCAAATTCAAGCTAAGTACATTTTGAGAAGCATATTTTGTTGAAATATCCCCTTATGAAGAATCCGCACTCAGGAAATGGTATATAAAACAAATACTGACTGCTTATTTTTCGGGTCAAGATTAAAACTATAGCTCCTCAGTAATCTCAAAACTGTACTATGCCCCTCAACTCCACCTCAGGGCACAGTGCAGTTTTCGAGATCACCTTGGGCTATAGTTTCAACCTTGCCCCTCAAAGCAGTCAATATTTGTATAATATTCAAATACACACCTCACAAAAAGTAACTAACCACTTTGTCTTTTGACCAAAGCTCAAATATGGTGTGTGGTATCGAACAACTTTTGACAGAATTTGAAAGAAAATTGAATTCCAAACATTTTGACATTTCATTTGTTGTAATCGAGTAAAGAATGTGAGCACAATAACGATTCATATGCAAATACCCCCAAATTAGAAGTTGTAGCAATCCCTATTGATATGGCAGTCTCTATTCACAGAATGGATTCTGGCTGTCAACTTCATCTCTTCGTTTTCGGACAATAGGGTATAAACAAAAACACAAAGGTGGTTTATGAGATTAATGACAGTCAAAACATGTGCCAATCAAAGTCATTCAAAATGCATGAGGCAATGGATGTCCGGCAAAGAAAAGTATCAGCACTTAAAAGGATGCCCAGGTTGTCTGTCCGGCAAGATGCCATCTCTCATTTTCAGACAACTTAGGTATCCATTTGGGCGCTGACACTTTTCCTTGCTGGACATCCATTGCCTCATGCATTTGGAATGACTTTGATCGGCACATGTTTTGACTGTCATTAATTTTATAGACCACCTCTGTGTTTTTTTTATACCCTATTGTCCGAAAACAAAGAGATGAAGTTGACAGCCAGAATCGAATAGAGACTGCCAGATCAATAGGGATTGCTGCATCTTTTATTTTGGTGGTATTTGCATATGAATCACCACTGCGCTCACATTCTTTATTCGATTTCAACAAATGAAGTGTCAAAATTTCTGAAATAAAATTTTCTTTCAAATTCTGTTAAAACTTGTCCGATACAACACACCATATTTGAGCTATGATCCAAAGACAAAGTGGTTAGTTACTTTTTGTGAGGCATGTATAGTGACAACAACACACTTCAATAGACAATCAATGCACAACAATGAATACCATCTATCACCTTGAAAAGCTATTTAGAAATGAAGAATTGAAAACTTACACATCTACAAACAGCACGGATTCTCCCCAGTAGCGCTCCTTGCATAGATCTTGCAGGTACTGTAAGGGAAATGAAACATAAAAATTAATAACACATATGAAAATATACAAATATCAATACAAAGGGGACCCTCAAGGACTGATTGCATATAGATTCTAGCTCAGATTAATAGTTTTGCTTTCAGATTCATGTGCTTAACTTATATCTCTGCACAAGGCACTGATTTTGTTTGATAGTATTTATCTTTCAAAAAAGAAAAAGAAAAAATCATACTCTGAACCCTCCCCCCCCCAAAAAAAAGTATCGTTGTGGCAACTAGTAAATGTTTTTAAAAGGAGGATAGAAATTTATTCATGATCAGTTCATTTCATGTCACCTTCATTATCACAATTATCATCATCATCATCATCATCATCATCATCATCATCATCATCATCATCATCATCACTGTCCCCATCACCGTCATCATCATCCCCACCATCACCATCATCATCATCATCATCATCATCATCGTTATCACCATCCACATAATCAGAATTGTCATCGTCATCATCACTGTTACAACATTTACCCCTGGATCTGCCGATGGTATGTCCAGCGAGTCTACTATATGTAGATCATCCTGAGTATACTTGACAGTCAGGGCTACCCTCAAACCTTGTGCTCTGATCTTATCAGGTAACACGTACCAGTAGCTCCTGGGACCCCTTGGTCCGTGAGCCTTACCACCTGAAATTCAACAATGTTCATCAACATTAAAATGAGTGAAAATAATTTATAAATTTGTTCATTTCTTTAATTTCAATGTGGAATGCTGCATAAAGGTCTTCTTGAAATGGTTTAATGTTTCAAACAAGAAAGGAATAATTACTAACTTTAAACCAAATATTAATAATCTTGTGTTTGTTTTATACCATATAACCACTTCTTTCATCAGCGTTTTTCACAATTCATCAATTTATCATCATTTGATGGTAACAAAATCTCAATTTACAATCAACGTTAGCGAAGTTTTGTCTTATGGATTGTTAGCATTATCTTCTCTATATTGGGTAATGGATACCTTCATCATTTAGTGACAAAATGGACAAAGGAGTCCTAAAAAATACTGACCTCCAATCCAGATAGGTGATCTTCTACTGCCATGCCTAGCTCGTCCTGTGCCCTTCTGTCGCCATGGTTTCCTACCACCTCCTCTCACCTCTGACCTACTTTTTGCTTTGGCCATACTCTGTAGTAATGACAAACAGGGGGAAAATTTTTCAATAATGAGCAATCTAGTTTACCGACATGCTCTCAGGGATCTTGCTCAAGTTTTTATTTGCTCAGGTTGCGAATTCCAACATTGATATCACCGCCACAGACAGTGAACTGTACAAACTTCACAGATATAAAAGAACAGGGTCTTTAGTCGCCACCAAGGCAACGACTTATTTTGTAATTTTGAGCCATGATCACAACACAAGTTTTTATTTGAACCCATTTGCTCATCTGGAAAAAGGATCATGCCCGGGATTTGCAATTAAAAATTAAAGAAGAGTTGAATTACTGTGGAAATTGTTTTCTTAAGTCAATGACTTTTTTCATTTTGCTTGGAATAAGTGAAATCAATTTTCTTAGCACTGTTCAGTAAGTCGCCAATGTAACAATAAAGAGGAAGATTAGATTTTCCTATGTCAGAATTGTTACTCAAAGCCTCCAACACATTCATGAAATCCATAGAATGCAAAATGAATATTTTCATGCAATATATCACCTTAACACAAATAATTATCAACTTTGCCATTAAAGACACTAAAGGGGCTTTTACACCTTCACGGATCGCAACACGGATCATCCTGGATCGTCATTCCGGTGTTATCCTTGTTAAGTCCGGCATCACCGTGTATACACCAGGGGCTCATCTGGTGTCATCCTTGCTGCACCGGCATATCCTGGAGAAAATTTAAGCTTGCCCAATTTTCATCTCGGAGTACACGGATGAAAAACCATCCGTATTCATCCTGATAGGCACGTGTACCTCCGTGTAGCCACCGAGTGCATCCGGGAGTCTCTGTGTAGACACCCGTAGGTCCGTATTAATACCAGTGTAATCCGGGTTCGAAATTCATCTGTTTTCCTACACGAACGATTAATCCGTGTACAAATTTTTATGTGACAACCATACATGTACGTATCAAATGTGAAAACAGCAGACCCCTCCCTTTTCCTTGCACGATTTTTTTGCTTTTTTTTTTCAATTTTCTGCTGTTGCGCGAAGACAAGGACTACTGCAACTACCAGTTTTACCTTCAAGGTTATACTGGTGGGGTTTATGGGCTGCTACCCCGAACAATTTTTTTTTCCATTTATTGTTTGTATTTCTTCAACAATGTCTTGCATCAAATTTTCTTTAATATCTACCCAATTAGACTTTGTATGATTTTTCTTTATTTTACTTCCCCTTCTCCCCCCCTCCCTTTTCTATTTTATTTTTAATTTTTTTGGCTTGTCAGCAGCAGCCGGACCCTTCCTATTTTCTATATTTTTTGCCATATAGCAAATCCTCAACCCCGGTATTTTTTTTGTGCATTTTTAGATGGGTAAATTAAATCCAAAGATACGTAGGCCTAATCGCTCAAGGAGCATATAGCAAAGTAAATGACAGAATATTATTATGAACAATACTTTAAATATTAGTGACAACATGGTCATATATCATCCGTCAATACTCTGGAGATATCCCAGTAGAGAACGTACACTACCGTGAAAGGACCGTGTAAGTGTCCAGTAACATCCGTGCTCCTCCTTGTAATCCGTGTTCGCCCCGGGCACTTCTCCGGCAAGGTCTGCGTTGCTGCCTTGTCTATCCGTGTAGACACCGTACTTGTCCATACTTTTCCGTATAAATACCCAGTTGAGATCGTATTCACACTGGCACTGCGACGAAAATCGCGACGTTGCATCCTGGAACACCACAGATTTAGATCCAGGATGATCCGTGATACAATCCGTGAAGGTGTAAAAGCCCCTTAACAGTTAAATTATTGCTTGAGAGCATTTAATTGTTACAACCAGGGTAAAAATATCTTGTTTCCCATGAGAGCTATTCTCTGAAAAAATGGCTCCCATGGACAACTTTCCAGGAGCTATTTCTATTCCCAAGGGAGCTATGTTGAATTTTAAATTGCTGATATCCTAATTTTCACCTTGAGAGTATGTGTAAATGAGTATCAGTATGATGCATTAAAGTGTGTGTTGCTTCAAGAAATGTTAATTTTGATGCCCCTAGATCACGATTCATAAATTTATTGCTTATTTTCCTAGCTGAGGTGAGGGCGACTGAAGAAAATGCTCACCCCAAAGAACTGGGTGTTAAGGATTTTAGGGAGCTATTTGAGCTTGGCCAAGGGCAAAATCGCCTGTTCACCCCCGGTTATTTTTTACCCTGCTAACAACCAATGAATACATACTATTCTCTTGTAGTTTCTCTGCCACAGCACATTCCTATGCAAGATATCTAGCCTGTGAACAAAAATAAAAAAGGCAGAATAAAGAAATACTCTATTCTCTATCAGACCACTTTAAAGCTGATTTCATCTTTGATTAGGGCTCACATCCAAATGCTGACCATTTTCCACATTAAATGTCATTGTCCCTATCATGTTTTTCTACAATGGAACTAAATAATGAACTATTAAAACTGGATACAAAAAGCAACCATCTATAATAACAGGCTATCTAAGAGAACATGTTTACAGAATTTACAGTCCTCTCAGTCTCTGAATTACTTTGCATTTCAATGCAGAGCAGACAAAAGATCACCGTTACTAGGAAATCAGTACCGGGTATACAACAAGCAACTCATTTGTAAAGTGAATAATGGCTCCTACACCCTAGGATTTCAGTAGGATTTCTGTAATTAAACAATGTAACACAAAGAATTATTTTAATTAGAAATATCTGATCAATGGTTGGATCCTGAGTGCTTGGTCATGTGACCTCTATAACACTCCTGGTAGAATTGAAATGGAAGTGATAAGGGAGGTTGGATTTAAAAGAAGGCCTGCTATCAATTTGATTGCATCACATTACAGTACCGGTAACTATAATGATACATACCACTTACAAATATTTCCACAACATAAGCTGCTCTATACTTCATCCTTGGAATAATCGATTCATATTCAGAACAAGGAAGCATAGTACCTTTTACACGTACTTCATCTGTAACAAGTTGAACAAAGTTCAATTTCAGTATTATACACATTTTCCACAGAACATAGCCCGAGATAACTTGGGCTTCATGCTACTCAGCGGGTTAACCTATAAACCTAAATACTTCTGAAGTACTTACAAGTCACATATAGGAAATGCATACCTTGGAAATGTAGAAAACACCTGTGGATGAAGATCCAGGAGTCCAAGTTTGTTATCTTCTATTGAATTCATGGTCTCTAGCCATGCCTGAGGAGCTTCTTGTCTTGGGTCAGGGTGGAGTAGCTGTCTACTGGTAATGAGGGGTAAACCTGATGATTGCTCACTCGAATAACCTATAAAATAAACAAACAAACAAACAAACAAGGAGAAAAGGGAAGACAGAAATACAGTCAAAACGTCTGAAGTGACTTTGGGTCAGATGGACAAATGTACACCTACATGTAGGGTTCGTGGATTGAGGGTGGAGGGATGGCATATATTGGTGGTCTCACATTGGCAATAGCGACAGTTCACTTGCTTCATGTTTCTTTGTTAAATTTGCAGGAAGCCAAGATAGCACAAGAATTTCATAATAACGTAATAATATGAAGAAAAACAAAAATTTAAGGGAAAAAAAACACCAAAAACAAACAAAAACAAAACAAAAACAAAACAAAAACAAAACAAAACAAAACAAAAACAAACAAATAAACAAACAAAAAACCAAGTAATAATAGTCCTGTCTGCTGCTGAAATGAAAATGAAAAATAACTTACATCTATGTGAAATCCATGTCTTTTCACACATCTGCATATTCCATGGGAAGGCTGATAAGGGTTTCAAATTGCTAGACCATGATGACAATGTACAACCTCTACATGCTGATTTTATGACAGTCTGCCATGAAAAAGTAAGAAGAGAGAAAGATTAGAAAAAATAAATGTGATAACAACAAAATCTTCCATTAAATGTATTGTCTATCGTCTTATCTCTGATGAAAAAATTCTTGCCGTAATTTTTTGAAAACGTCTGCGAGATCGCTCGCATCTAGTCGCACATCGATGCGCATGCGCAAATTAGTCGCCATTTTCTATCTGCATTTCAATGGACGCCGGGGAAACGTAACAAACAGTGAGTTTTTCCAGCTACCCTACGATAAATTTATATCTAAATTTCGGTTTTCGTACGTCCGATTTTTAGTCCCAAGTGTCAATCGGGTTCGTGATGACCACAGGCACAGCCGATAGTTACAAGGCTGGTGGTGTCATTGGCCCATGGGAAAGTGATTTTCCAGGGGTTGTTTTGAAGTGCCAACATGGCCAAGATGCTTGCTATGTACAAATAGGGGGTAAAAGCACTGGACGTCACTGGGGAGTACATAGCGTTAGCGTTTTTTGGGAAGAGTTCCTTTTGCGACAGCCACCCAAATTTAGGGATACGACTTGGAATGATATTCTAGAGTCTAGATCTAGGTCTAACCTAGAGGGTGTAGATCTATAACACCCATAAAAATCCTATAAATATAGTTTATTCTGTCAAAATTAAAAGCTTACCTGAGCTGCGATACCGTGCATTTTACGTTGACCTCGGTTTATTTAGTACAGTCAGAAAAATAAGAGCAATGCATCCTGGGAGTTTGACTGATCCGGACTTCCGGCTTCCGGCTTATATTATAATCATTAGGAGACCCTTCACTTTCAGCGATCTCTCGCGAGCGCAGTCGATAAGGCGTCAGTCTTGAGAAGTGAATGGTCTGATGGTACAGGTTCGAGTCTCGTCAGGTAGACTAGTCTAGACTCTAGTATGGACAGTCAAGAAACAAATGAAAGAGAATAAAGTCAAGAAAGGTGTGAAATTGAAGAGAACCATTTTTTACTTTAAAAAATTGGGTGGCTGTCGCAAGAGGAACTCTTTCCCGTTTTTTTTTTTTTTTTTTACTCCCCTGACGTCCCTAGACTAGGTTTGCGGCGGTGTCAATAGATGAGTGTACTGTAGTTTCGCGGCGGAGCCCGGTAGGGCTAGCGCACATGCAGAGACATATGACATGACATGAAAACACAAGTAAGGGACCGAGAAAGGATTATGGAGTAGAGTAAATCAAACCACTTCCAAGGCCGCGTAAGCCGTACACTTACCTTATTTCCATGAGTGGTTAAACAAGAAAATGCTCTCGTGCAGATGCCTGTGATTCTTGAAAGGACAGGAAACATTTTAAAGCAAGTAATTTAGGTTTAAAATGTTACGTTGGATCTGATCTTTTCAACCACAATGGAAGGTACGGTGTTTCTGACAAATCAGATCCGAGGGGAAAATTGAGCAATTATATCACTACGTGCACGAACCTTGAGCTGACAGTAGCCGAGACATTTCTTGGGCCACACCAAAAGATTTGCTTCTTCTTTCATTATTTGAGTTTATTCATGTCTTGCTCAGCTTTAGTACAGATAACAGTCAAATATAAGTTTAAGTTGGCCTATTCAACAATGAAATGTGATAGAACTAATTTTCATCCAGCAAAATGAAGCACAATTCATTATTAAAAAAGAGAGGAAATTGATAAATGTATATCGGTTAAATCTTGCCATTTTCCAATCAAATGATCAATGATGATCTTTGTTTGTATTACATTTTATTTAGAGATTTGTTTGATTAGAAAAGATGGCATGTTTAATTTCAGTTTAGCTCAAGCAGTCGACTTTTACAGTAATGGGATATATGAATCATATTTTACAATATTGTAAAATATATACTGTATGCTTGTTTCAATTGCCACACTCCTCAGCCTTTCATTTCTTCTATTTTGTATCACTTCCCACTTTCTCTCCTTTCCTCTTTCACCGTCCCTCCTTCCCTTTTCTCTCTCTCCTTACGTTTATCTCCCGTCCTTGCCTGTACACTTCCCTTTCTCTGGCTGACCACCCATGCTCTCTTTCTCTCTTCCAAATTTCCCCTCATGTTTTCCACTCTTCCCCGTATTTGCCTCTTTTCTTCTTTTCCTTTATAGGTTTTGCCCAATTTTCTTATTCATTTCTCTAATCTACCTGCTTCTCCTTGCCTCCTATGTCAGTGGACCGACCCTAGTATAAATAACTTTCAACATTATTTTTCAACTGATAAGCATCTAGCGTAGAATCATAAGTATCTGTGTCTATATCATTTATACATACAAGTACCTGTGCATTTTTTTGTTTACTGAGAGTAAAACAAAGTCGTTTTTTATTACCTAGCTAATAAATATTTCTATATGTAGTTAGAACTACATGTGTTGTCTTGCACTGATTCTGAAGAGGTACTATGATCTTGATAAAACTTTTAAAACAAACTCCCATGAAAAAATCATACCAACACATTTCAGTACTTCAGAACTTATTTGTTTGCTAAAAAATATAGAAAGAATCCTATCGAAACTCAAAGATAACTACATGAATATATCGAAAGAGTAACATTTTATTGATGAAGATTTATTGCATGCTTGCATGGAAATGCAGTTCTACTATCAATGCATACATGTACATGTATGTTTTGCAGGAATTTACAAATCAAAATGTGTAGCCCTTACACACTTCATCTAAAATTTAACACACAAAAATTGGCCGAGAGATACCAGTAATGAATATTGAGATCCACTGGCTTTCATGTAACACACATTTTCCATAAACCCTAGTGCAAATTTTCTCAGGCATAGTATTAAAAGAGTTAAATCAAGCACTGTGCCAGACACTTTCCTGTGTCTGTATCCTTTAAACAATGGACTTAAGGAAAACCAGTGATTTTTGAAATTTTCTAGGCTATTTTCTCGTCTATGGCAAAAAATGAATGCAATATATTGTGACTCTTGAAATTATTGTTTATAGGATTTGAGTGAATGTAAAAATGTTGTCACATACAACAAAATTATTAAATTATACTCTTTATCCACATTATTCTTGGTTATAAACCTTGTGAAATGCTAATAACCCTGTTTTATTCACATTATAAGTGAATCACAAGACACATTACTTGTAAGATTTCACAGCATCTGTTATGGAGTTAATGCAAGAAAATGGATCAAAGTATAGCAGTATTTTTTCAAACTACTCAAATTATCTAATTCTATAAGAACAATGCAACATTAAAAATAAGCAGCATTGAGAGGTCATAAAGTGCTGCTGCCAAATGAACTGGTACTTGCAACCTTTGAACTGATAGTTTTGGAGACATTTTATGCCAGAAACAACAAATAACCCTGGTGACCCTTGACCTTATATGTGCTACACATCTGAACGTCTTCAAATGTTGATATGTGCAGAACGATATATTCCATACCATAGTTTTGAGCAATAAAGATTGTAGAATGATGGCCAGACAACCCTATACCAGCTTTGGTGGTTGGGGCTGTATGAAATAGGTTATTGAATACATCATGATTTGTACACTCTTGAATGAAAATGCATGAAATAATCACAATCAAGAGATAATATATCCCTGTATATAAATCATACACCAGATAAACATGAAGCCATAAATTGCTTTAAACTCAAAACTGAATTTTCTTTATAATCTTAATTAAACAGAGAATGAAAGGCGTTTTGCATGTCTCTAGAGTCTATGAATACTATATACTTTTTCTGGCATTTCATTTTTATAAAGAGCTATTAAGAATATACAGTACCAGTGGTACTTGATGTAGCTTCAATATACCTCTATATCTACATGTATATTTAAACATGGTATAATTTCTGGTTGGTATTTTTGTGAGAGATCATGACTTAAATGTTCTTTATGAAAGTATTAGTATGAATGTATGGTGGTCCTATATGGTAAAATTGAATGTAAAACAAAAGAGGTAAGTCAAGTTCAGATATATTGAACAACAAATATTTACATTCACATCCATATACCTACAGTATCTACAGTCTACAAAGAGTTACATATAAACTAAGCTAAAACCAAGCAGCAAAATATGAATACTATTGCAACCATACATCTAAAGCATGCTCATGATAATCCAATCTGAATAAAGAAATAACAATTATTCATATTTCTTAATACATGTATAATTTCACTGAATGAACAGCTAGGACCAAGTTAACCAAATCTTATTTTTGCAACATTTAAATTACATTTAAACAATGTATATAAAAAGTGCAGTTTGTTGACGTGAAAACAGTTTTATGCTACATACATGCATAGCTGTACATGACATGAATATAGTTTTGTTTATAACAGGCAAGAACGGCTATTAAAATATGTGTCAGCTGTGGGATAAAGTAATACCTACACAGGTATTTCTACATACAAAAGAACTCTGTTAGCAATTCAGAATTTGTTGGAATCATAAATTAAGATAAATTTCAGTTGAGCAACAATGGTTTCCACATAGATTGTACACATCAGAACAATATTTAGATAAAATTTCAGTTCTAAAACACCTGCTATTTTAAATCTTACAAGATTAGATCAATGTTATTAATATGCTTTTTTCATAAATGTAAAAAAGTGCACTGAATAATGATTGTCTTAGGACTTTGTAAATTTCATGATATATAAGTACAGTAGAACTTCATTAATCTTTGGTCATAACTCAAAAACATTTAATAAGATCCTATCAAATCCCATAAAAATATTCAACTATCATGCAACCACTTCATTAATATTACACTGATCTTCAGTCTTGATAGAAAATCACAATAATTTCATGCAAATCATAGAACTGCAGTGACAATCACAATCTCACAATACTTGTACTAGTATTTATTCTAAAATAGCTTTAGGTAAAACATTTTGCATCTTTTCCAAACAAAATGAAACCAATTCTTTACACCAAATTTATCTTTCCTAAAGATTCCTAAAGAGAATGAATGCTTTCATATTTTGTTAACATGAATAAATTGGTATCAATAACACCTATTTCTGTATTATTAGCATTCAACGCATACTATTTTCAAGGTATTGTATTTGCACTTTCTTATTACTTTATGATAGGAGGCAAACTGTAGACTGGATCTTCTATTCCTCTCATTCTCTGAGACTTCCTTTTTTCTTCTTTTGCAGATTTCTCCTTTCCCTCTTTTTGCTTTGTGTGTTCTCCTCTCAGAGAGCTCCTTGGTGAAACTGCCTCTATTCTATTAGACCTTTCTTTGTGAGACTTCAGGGAAGACCTAGCACTTTGGCTGTTATTTGGCAAATGTGTCCTTCTTGCACTGATTTCGGCATTGTGGTCATTCTGTGAACAGTACTCCACATGAGGACTGAGTTTTGACCTTTTCTGTTCTTGTCTGTGATGTTCAGTCTGTTCAACTACTTTCCTGTGATGATGATGATGAGGGGGTTGGTGTTCGTGTTGATCCCTTGTTTGGACCTGCTGCTTTGCAATATTCTGAGCCTCTACTTGTAACTTTGAACCCTTTTGGTGAATAGCATGTGTTCTGTGATAATGGTGTCTTCCTTTTGTCTCATAATGCTGGCTGCGCTGGAATTCCTCATATTCATCCCGGACAGCTTGAAGAGCTTCAGCTTGTTCCTGCTTGTGGCGTTGGTGAGGCTGCTGCTGCCTGGATGTGATCTTCCCTCTCCTTTCTTCCTCCTTCTGTTTCTTTTTCGTCAGTGAGTCCTGACCTGCAGGTCTGTGTCTTTCACTGCTTTGATTCTGGAGGGATCTAGATGAATGCCTGTGCTTAGATGGGTGACGTTCTTCACCTTTATTGCTTTCAAGAGTACTGGTGGATCTAGGGGAAGGTATCTGCATTTCTTTCTCCCTCTAAAAAGATCAAAGAACATAGAAAACATGGTGGCACATACATTAGGTATTAACACACAAGTTGCAAAAATGAAAATTTTAAGATTCAAAAACCTCACTTTGGTCATAAATAACAACAATAGGTTGGTAACTTAATGCTCTCTTTAATCACTGTCATAAAGATAATAAAATCTATTCAATGTATTTTACCCATTGAGCAGTTGCCTATCTACAGGCATTGATTCCCAAAAGGGATATATTTACATGAGGTCAACAGCAGGATAGTAGATTTATATGCTGTAAATGTTAAATAAATTTATTTTAAAAAAAATCACATTCAACCCAAGTTACTACATACAAGTAATTACTCCTGACAAATGAAAAATAACCTTGACAAGATAACCAACAATACAGATTTAACCCTTACATTTGCTTTCATGGAAATTTTTCACTCTGAAATTTCCACTGTTTTTTTTTCTCTTCTCTAAGCCCATATCAAAACCTGCACAAACAAACAAGAATATCTAAACTCCACAGGTGTGCAGTGAGATGGGTACTTAC
Source organism: Echinometra lucunter (assembly GCA_029962745.1). Classification (NCBI taxonomy): domain Eukaryota; kingdom Metazoa; phylum Echinodermata; class Echinoidea; order Camarodonta; family Echinometridae; genus Echinometra; species Echinometra lucunter. The sequence goes on from CM057152.1 coordinate 40,890,282, forward strand.
TCTGAGAGAGCGCCTTATGTCATCTTGAGTACATGATGCCCCACGTGATATCAGCCTGGATTCCACACAGGGCTGCCTCATCTGAATTTTACTCTTTTCTGTAATGAACAAACATCTCCATTTCTTTAGCCAAAATACAATGGTGCAAATTCTAATTCAAGAATTCATTGCTGTTTATCTTGATCCATGTAAAAGTGTTTTCGAAGATTACATCCTATCAATCTCTTATACATGTACCTATTTTCTGCTAAAGGCACAAATCACAACATATTGTAAATTTGTGTACCACTTTACAACAAATCGAAGATCACATTTCTGATTGGTTCGGAAGACACCCCCCCCCCCCCCCCCAGTCTTGAATGCCACAAATTGTAAATATCTGAAACATCTAAAATGAAAGAATTGTTTAAAAATAAACCATATACCATATATTTTAAAAATATATAGTATATTTTAAAAATATATACCATATATTTTAAAAATATAAACCATATATTTTTTTTTAAAATACCATTTATTTAAAAAAAAGTAATTACCATTAGTTACATGTAGACTTGTAGAGACACCTTGGCAGTTGGTGGGTGCATACTGCTGGGACGGAGCACTAGCTGGGCACACTTGCCCCATCGGACATGGATCACATCACATGCTGAGCATCGTCATGGTAACAAGATGGATTGGGGGAAACAAGAGATGAGGTGGTTCGGTGCTAATTGTGAAGGTGCTGATGGATTGGGTAATCACACAACCTGACTCATAGACAACCTGTGAGGTGGAAAGGAAAAAGAGCTGGTAGTGTAATGATATTCAATATTACTTCGAGTCTTAAAGGGGGTACCCAATGCTGAAACAATGTTAGTTCATTTAAAAGAGCATGATTTTATTAGCAGAAAATCATCTGCCTGAATTTTTTAAAAAGTTCTGTTGCCAAGGAAACCCCCAAATGTGGTAAGATTTCAGGATATTTTTGACCCCTCAGCTGTGACCCAGTTTCAACTGGGTACCCACTTTGACGTCAAAATGACATCAAAATGGGTACCTAGTCGCGCAATTCTAGCAAAATGCGCGCAAGGTATAATACATATTGTACAGTCTAGCACATGGCACAACTGCAATGCGCGAAGCTGGGTACCCACTTTTACGTCACACCTCATACTCAAATTTTTTGGTCAACTCTTGACTTTTTATGAGAAAATAAGCCAAAATGCATTGATTTCGATTGAAAATCATCAGATTTTTAATGTTATTCTTCTTATAATTCTATTCTCGATCATATATCAAAAAAATTTTTACCACTGTGTAATCACTTTAATCATACCAATATCTGATAATCAGCTCCAGTTCATTTATTGTTAAAGAATACAAGATACTGCTTACAATACCTACACTAACCCTAAAGCTTTTTTTTTTCTCTCATCTGAAGTTCTTTAGAAATTAACATCAAATTGCTCTGCAAAAGAAAAAAGACATACATGCCAATAAGAAGAAAATAAAGGGGCTATTTGGAGAGCAAAAGTGCTATTTTATACCACATATTTTGAGCCCTAGCCCTCACTGTGTACATGCATGGTTTGTATACAACACATATATATCACAGAGCTTTAGAGAGCTTTATAAACATAATCACTTACTTCTCCAGTGTTTTTGGTATTTTTGCCTCTACAAGACACATACGCTAATATCAAGATCCTTTGAGTAATCAACTCTATCCTGGAATGTCTTACTCAAGATCATAAAAATAGCAATCAATAAATCTACAAAGTTTATGACTTCACACACTGACATTAAAGTCAAAGTGACCTCTGACAGACCAATCTTCAACACACTATCTACCTTCAAAAGCTTGAAGAATTTAACATTGCAACTATAATAGGGTGGGTGGGGGTCCTTGGGTTTTCTCTTGGGTGGGAGGGGGCATGTTACCGCGTTAACGATTGTGTATTTTTATGTTATACCATTATGTTTAATTTATGATATATCATTTTCTCTCCTTTGTTTTATCTTGTCAACTGGACCCCTCGGAAGAACAGCTATGCTGTAAAGGCACAGCTGAGCAGGGTGATCCTTCCAATATTATTTTATGTTATCATTTATGTATTATCTATATGTTTGTTTTTATGTTTGGTAAATAAATCAAATCGAATCAAATCATTGCATCAATTTCTATCCCAGTCTGCATGTGCTTTGCATAAACTACAAGTCAAATCTCTTGATCACTCTTAAACAAAAACAAAATAAAACCAAAACCACTGTTGCCTTGACTGCATGGAAAGACTGGTCCTTAAAGTCAACCTGCCAATCAATCATTGCATTATTATCATGTATTGAGACTCCTTTGTCCAAAGCAACAACAATTATAATGCACCTTAAGAGAATATTGTAATTTTCTTCCTGGAGAAAGAAAGAAAAAGTTGATAAGTTTATTACTCAAATGCAAAGCAAAATATTTGTCTGTTCACAGAACAAGCACAGTAAATGCATTTAACCAAAATACTCACAATTCAAAAGGACTCTGTGGTTGTTCATGCTTCATGGCTTTTTATCTAATCCTTGAACAAACTACAATTAAACTAAAAATTATACAATGGCCAGGTTTCCTGCCATTTCATTAAATTTGTTTATACAATCAGTTGTCAAATAGAAATATTCATCATCTACTTGATCTTTTTCATGACAACTTTAATCTCACGTTAGTCTTTGATGTACTGCATTACTGTATCAATCTACAAAACACTGAACTGAAGATATTTGAGCCTAGTGAGGGGGTCTTTCTGATGTCAGTAGCTGAGGAATGAAATGCAGATATAGTTTCTACATGCATGTATGTAAAATGTCAAATGATACAAGGTTCTAGTTCCTAGCAAAATGAATGATACATTCCATTTCCAGGGAAACAAAATGAACTACAACATATGGGGTAATACATCCAGTTTGAAAGAAGCAACTTTCTTTTCTCCATGCTGTTTCTGCCCTTGTCATCTTTGTTTTATACATGTATGTGTTTTGTTATTTTTCTTCATATATGTGTATGCCTGTCAAAAAATTTAGAAATCTAATACTAAAAATAGCAAAGTATCCAAACAACTAACAGGGAATGAATCAACTGAAAATAGTACCATTTCCATCCCAGAACTCCACATCAAAGCTGGAGACACTCATGAAAGTCCTCAATCTAAATACAATACAGCTCAAATGCAATAACAGGTATATTGTACCAGTACCTTGAAGAATTGACCATCCTAAGTTCCTGACATATGCAAACGCAGATTGCATACGTGCACAAGCACCTAAGTTTCTGCTTTCCAATTCTATCAAGAAGTCTTCCGATCAATTCATTAGTATTCTACTTTGCCACCGGATGAGGGAGAAGATGAAAAGAGGCATGCGACACTGAGCCTAGAGCCACACTTCAATCAAGCACACCACTTCAGTGCAAATCCTCTAAATAGAACCCTCCCTAGTCTTGAGATGGATAGTGGAGGTGCATGTATTATGAAAATGAGACTGCTCTCAATTCTTCTTTCTATATGGCAAATCCAAGGAACAAACAATAACTGAAGTCAGCTTTCATCTTTCAAAATTGACACTGTAGGAATCTACTGGAATTTGCTATGTACGCAACAGACTAAGGTCATGTATACACTGACAAAATGATTTTACACTTTGTTCAAGAAAAAAAAAAAAATCATGCACATACAGGTCCATTCTACATGTACATGTTCTATGACAAATTCATTTTCTGTTAAAAACAGAAATATCATGGGTTTTAATTGATACTTTGATGGCATTTTTACGTATGCCCTACACAGTCTACTCTGTTCATGAATTTCATACTTTAGAAATTTGCAAATACATGAGAAGGATATCTCTCATGAAACAATTTCTTCTCATATTTTTCATTAGTTTCACATAAAAATACATTTAGAAATATTTTATCCCATATGAATCAATATTTTTATCCAGGGCTTCTCTCATGTACTATTGAGTTCATAATTTGTTCTATGCTAATGTACCAAATCCTTACAATACATTATTTCTATTTCCCACATAAATCAACCCTTGAGAATACATGTACCTTCTAGATTTCAGTTTATTTCAAACTGCATTAGCTAAATGTAATTGCATCAAGGCTACACTACACGTACATACATATATATACATGTAAAATTTTACTGCTACTCAGACTTTGCTACAAAGGACTTGAAATTGAACAGGAGAAGTCAGGTCCTTGACTTGTTCTACAATGGCCCTTTGAACATCTCTATTGAAAGGGTTCTCAGAGGTGCACTCTCAACCCCTCAGGTTTTCTCTTGTTTCATTCAAAGAGAGAACTTTACTTGTTCAGTGACCTATTCTTTCACACATGGCCCTATTCACTGTAAGTGTAACTGTCAATATTATAGTTTTTGTTTGTTACAGGGAATATTGATGGACTCGTCTGGAAGATGAGGTGGTTTTGTATTCACTATATTGTGAAAGAAAAGTATACTACAGCATGAATTTTCCCAGCAACAGTTCAAAGAATAGAGTCCTAAGTACTGAATTTCACTGGTTCTTAACTATGATCCACACTGCCATAAAGATAGCTGCTACTCTACATATACAAGGGAAAAAAAGTCTTCATTCCAATGAGGATTATTTTTTCCTAAAATAAAAATTATTTACACAAAAAATTGTGTGATGTGAGTATAAAAACCAGAGATGGTGAAACCTTCAAAATATAAAAGCATGAATTGTAGAGATATGACATGACAAATTCATGAGCTTAATAAATATCTAATTTTCAAATGAGATATATAAGTAAATACTTTTTGCATGATACCATACAATAGATTAAGTCTAACAAAGAGCTGTGCAGGACTGCAGGTCAATAAAACTGTCACAATACTACATATTGGAATCATATGCAGCTGTATTCAGCTAAGCTCCAAACAACAGAAGTTACTGATTTAAAAATTAAACTAGTATGGAGTCAATAAACCTTGTTCAATAGAGTTTATAACTAGAGTAAATGTAAATCAATAATGGTATATGTTTTTATAAAACGGGCTTAAGGAAGTAGCCAATAGCAAGTGCGTATGCATGTCACGTGTTCATCTTTGTGCAGCACTGTGCATTTTGGATGCATCACTTTACCTCTAGCGCGTAAGAACTGAGACATGCGCCATGAAATACGCGTTCTTTCTAGTAGAAGTCTATCACAAGGATTTTGACGCGCTTACTCAGGGGCGCATCACACTGGCTACGCTTGTGATGTCATAAGAGAAAGTAGATGTTGCCTCCTTGTCTGTGCGATCTGAGGAATTTTGGAGTGGTTTTAACAAATTTTCCACTACAAAGTCATACTGTCGACCCGTTTTATAAAACAAATAATGCACAGATTTAAATTCGTGATATTAGTGGCGATGCAGGCATCTCGGGTATTTACAATATTAGTGCACTGCATCGCCACTAACACACTAACATCTGTACATTACTTGTATAATAACCCCTGGGTAAGCTCTGTGAACACACTATACTGCATCACGAGAAGAGAATTCTCTCTACATTGAAAAAAAATGAATGTAAACTAACGGTATGGAATTTGACAGAGTAGGCTCAGAGACCGGTATTTACATGTATGTACTTGTAGACATTTACAAGTTGTACAACTGTAAAATCAAATAAAATTTTCAACCCCCCCCCCTCCATGGCCGTACGCACATGGGGGGGGGGGCACAGGGGCAGTTGCCCCCTAGAAATTTTCAAAAGCCCACTTTTTTCTATTTTCCTTACCTTTTTACTGGGAACTTTCCCAAATTCCACCCAAAAATGGAAAAGCTCCCACTAGGTCGCTTCACTCCCTCGCTATAGCCTGTTCCCTCAAATATTGAATATATTCTTACCCCCCTTGGAAAAAAATCCTGCGTATGGCCTTGCCCCCCCCCCCCTTTATTTTTCTTTGAAAATTTTCCCAAAATACCACTCAAAGTGTACACCAGAACATTCAATTTCAACTCTAAAAAAGCTCCCTCATGTTGGAGAGGGATCCCCTCCCACACCCTTCCCTGCTCAGTCACTTTGCTTCCTCATTTTCGTGTTTCCTTGAATATTGAACATATTCTTGCCTCCTCCCCGTCGAGGAAAAATTCTACATATGACCTTGTCCATGATAAACTCTGCATTATGTCGAAAGACGAAAGGCGAAGTTCAAGTGAAAATGCATCAAAAACTATTCAATGTACCATATTGAGGAGAAAGTACACTATGACAAGTTGACAACTAAGCTTACATGGCTGTACGCAGTGGGGGGGGGGGGGTAGTTTCCCCTCTCTAGAAATTTAAAAAAACTTACATTTTTTGACTGAAAATTTTCACAAAATCCACGAAAAGTGTCCACCAAATCCTTCTATTTCACTTTCAAATATGCAATGCCCTCGTGACCAGCTTGGTCGCTTCGCTCCCTCACTTTTGAGCTTCTTGAAAATTTTTACGTGTTCGCTCTGCTGAGCTCTTACTCCAGACCACTCCTGGGGGGTCACTTCCATTGAAGAGTGGACAGCATCCGTGAGAATCGTCCTAAAAAAAGCACCCTAAACGGGAATTCAAGGGCAGGCCGCTAGGACACCCTAAACACAGATTTTGTGCAGATGTCCCAGATTCGCACATCCTAAACAGGGATTTCATTAATTCGTCCGTTTTCACAAAGTAACGCATACGTGGAAAATCACAAAGTTTTCAATTTTGAATTTTTTTTTCATTTTTGGACATCATTCACTAATATCTTGAACCTCACTAATAACGTCTAATTACGTAACTACGGCAATGACGTCAACAAGAAAATTCCTACCAATAGGATTTTCTGTTTACAGCCGTCCCGTATGTGTAATACGTGTGCGGCTGAGATCCATCACTTCGTGAAAACAAAATCACAGTGGGACCTTGAATTTTGTTTTTTCACGAAATGACGGCAGTGTTTACACCTCATTTTCTTCTAAAATATAAAAGGAATATGCAAATGATTCATAATGAACATTGTCCAGAATATGCCCTATATGAGGATATAAAATTTATTCACCCTTCATACATTAAAGAGGTTGAGATTGAGGTTTGAAACTTTGAAAGCGATTTACTCAAAACTAACTTTTTTTAAGTTGCGCGCTCATGATTCATTAAGTATTTTGGTATCGGTAGTCAAAATAATTATCGCATGCTGGACACGACAAAGACAATGGCATTTGGTAAAGGATATAAATGAAAACCTACAATCAAAATTTTAACACATAGTTCAAAGTCATTACTCTAAATACTACATGACTTCGACTAGCTAGGGTCCACATGTATGAATACCCCAATCCCAGCAGCAAAAATTACACGCTGGGGTACGGTGGGGGAAACGTTACCTACCATCCTCTACCACCAGTACCACTCCATTACGATCTCTCCTCTCGCAATGCCGCAACATCATATTGTGTATGAAATGAAATTATGCATTTTAGTTCAAGAAAAGAAATATACAGGGATATGGCTATACATGTAACTTACCCCGTGAAGGACATCACATCTGGGCATTCGATGGAGAGCATCAGCACCACACATTTCAAACCAGACAATTCGTATGGATCCGTTGTGTTGTATCTGTGCACGCACTGTCTAAATGCTATTGTGCACCTGCGCTGCATCAGGCAGCGCATGCCTGGGATCGGAAATTAGAGTTCACGCAGTGCATTACCCCACATGGAACAGGGAGTGATATCACGGCGGTTTCACTCCCATAGACCATGTACAAAATAAGCCCCCCCAAAACGCACGCGCAAAATCCGCGCGTGTTGCACTCAATAACAATTCAGGCTGTTGCATTATTTATTATCACAGACTCGCTCAGCGACGCATAACGCGAGTGAGAAAATGTGGTAAGTTTAAAGCCATGGAATTCATTTTACGCTTACCTCATAAAGAATTCCTTCGAAAGATATCATGGACATACAAAAGTTCCACGGGAAAATATTGTTCAGAATGTCTACATTTATCCAATATGACGCCAAAATACGATAACTCCAGAATTGTCTTCTCACTTTTGTCGGGACGTCCAGCGTAACTCGGCAGAAGCAAACTTTCATCTCATTTGAGCCGTGTTTATTCCGCCCAATATCATGAGAAAGAAGCACGTCCACATACATGCTTGCACATCTAACGAAAGATGGACCAGTCTTACACAATATATCTGATTTCCATTTATAACCCGTGGCTAGATTTAATGGAATCGAAATTCTACGACCAATTCAACATACTTTGAGCTTTAAAGTGCAGTGAACGCAAATATTGTCAATTTGAAGATTGGTAATTGCAGCACGGTATATATGTATATAATTGTCAGAATATTTTAAAAATCTTATGTTTTAGTAAGTCATACGCCATTCATTAAATAATGGTTATTTACTTCTTCTTATTTGAAATATTAGATTGTCCAGAAATTGTACCAGTGACGTTCTATATTTATTTTTAAAACAAAATCTGTAAAATATGAGAAAATGAAATTGGCAAAAATGCTATAGCGGCAGTAGTAGGCGCGCGCGGGAACGGATCCGAAACTGGGTCTAGAATCAATGTAAACAATGTAGATAGTCTTCTTTAGACCACGTTGTATGCCAAATTTGAAGCATTCATGCAGTGAAAAGTAAAAGGTTTTTCACACTGTCAAAATAGTCTATGATTACTATAGTACGTGTTTTTGTTCTCCGTTTGGAAATAATTTGTCGACGCTCGATAGAGATTTATGAGTGATTCACGTCGACAGGGTCTAAACGTTCTAGACCATGCATGTAGACCTAGATCTGTAGATTAGAAGATCTTCAGTAGAAGTAGGCCGGGTCAGGTCCCTCGCCGGCCGGTCCCGGATCCAGCGCTGCGCTAGCTAGCGCATAGCGTAGACCTAAGCTAATGTCTGATGCTTCTATTGGATCTCACTTATTCCTTGAATATTACGAGACCCACAAACAATTCAGTACAAATAAACAACTTCACATTATTTTATTTCAGATCATTGCACTTGAGGCTTCAGTGTATTATTATTATTATTATTATTTTTTTTTTTTTTTTTTTTTTGGGGGGGGGGGGGGGGGGGGGGGCCGGGGGCATCGATATGCCCTATAAAGTTTTTTTTTTATATTGATGGGGAGGGGGGGGGGGGGGGGGGAGAAAGCACTGGCCGGGACATCAAAATACCACCCTCCAAGTTATTGAAGTCTTATTGTTTTTTGTCGGTTAATTTAATTAATTAAAACTGAGAAACATCTTTTTTAAAAAAAATTCTGGTGAGGTTTTTCTTTTTTCTTTCTATTTTTTTTTTTTTTTTTTGGGGGGGGGGGGGTGGGGAGGAAGAAACACCTTTAAAAAGCAGAGCATCTTTATCTCCATTACTTAATAAAAACCAAGACACCCTTCAGAAACTTTGTCCCCCCCCCCCCCCCCCCGAACCGATACTCTGGCCATTTAAGAATAAATCCTAGTTTCTCGTCCCCTACAGTTTTTTTGTTTCTAATGCACCTCAAAACTTTTCTCCTTTTGCTCTATGAATATCAACCTAAGTACACCTGCACAATGTAATAACAAAGTTTTACATACACCATGCAATATTTAATTGAGCCTGTTGCAATCAAGGATTTTTTTTTTCAAACTGATTGAATTCATGTAAAGGAGAATAATGTTTCAAATAAGTAAATTAAAAAAAAATAATAACCCCTTGCTCAATTTGAAATTATCCCAAAATAGGAATTTTGCTTGCCCTCATTTGTTTTAAAAGTTTACATTTGATTGTCAAGCCTTCAGCCTTCATTACAATACCACCATTGCACTTCTCATCATGCATCTCTCAAATTCATCTCTGGTTTTGCTCTAACACTCTCTCCGTTTACACAACCCTTCATGAATCTACGTGATTTTATTTCGTTTCTCTAGTCATATATGTGACCTTTCATGTATGGCGTTTAATGAATTTGTCATGTTTATATCTGGTTGTGTTGCTTTTCACATCGATCCTCATCTTCCACAACCTTTTGCATCAAATTTTCATGCATTTCTTCCTTTGCACACACAGCATCTGACTATTAACCCTCAAAGTTTTGACGAACAGTTAAGGGCAATTTACAAGAAGGAAACGGAAATTTCATATTGATTCTATAAAACTTTAATCAGCTATATGAATGTCAGGATCTTGAAACGACCTCAAAAATACTGTACTGCTTTTTAGGTGTTTCATATATAATGATGTATTGTATGCTGTTCCATATGATTGTTTCGTTCTGCTGTTGCTGATTAAAATCTAAGTGCCCCCTCAAATGAATCTGTTCATCTAACTTTCACTGACAAGGTACAAGGGAGGGGGAGGGGGGGGGGGGTGGTAATCGAATCTCCATAGGTTACATAGATCAACTTGCTCTACATCTACCCATAATTGCAACACCTAAAAGAGCGAAAAGCTTGGAAATGCAAATAACATGGACAAGAAAAACAGAACACCTTTCTTTAACACTATACATGTAGTTAGACTACAGTACAAAAGCAACATGTAGAATAAAGATAAGGGCAATAAAGGAGAGGTACTGATATCATGGCGCAAGGGATGATGATGAAAGAGGCTGACTGAAATGATGATGATGATTCACTAGGCTTACATGTGCAAGATTAAAAGAATAGAGGATTTTAAGTCTTCCCTTTCAACTGCTTGCTGCTATTGTATTATGAGGGAAAGAAATAGTGATTTTGACAAGAGAAAAGTACTAGGATAAATTTAACTGATTCTCCAAAGAAAAGAAAGGCAAGGGTGCACCTCATCCAGAAAGATATTGCATTAGAAGGGTTAAGTGAATCATAAGTAGTTACATCTCATCTTATCCCCAAAAAGAAAAGAAAAGGAAAAGAGATGGAGAGAGGGTTTTAAAAAGCTGAGGAAGAAGCTATGACTGAATGTCACCCCCCCCCCCCACCAACAACCATGTAATTGTTCTGTGAAATTTTCATCATTCAGCATATCCTGTCATCCAATATAATTCTTATCAAGGACAAGTACCTTCCAACTCTAAGGCCTTAGGTATTCTTTGGAGCAATGAAGCAAAATTCAAATTTTGGTAAATTGTCCAATCTACAAAATAATTGTTTTTGAAGTCCGGTAATAATCTCATTTTCAAAACTACAATTCAATCAAATGACAGGAGTCTATACCTTAAAAAAATTATTAAATACAAATTCATCTCAATGAATGATTCAAAGAAAATGTACATAGAAAAATACAGGTATATTAGATAATCTCATTAACTATTTTGTAATACACTAATAAAATGTACACACAATCTATATGCTGTCAATCAGGGTGATAAGATTGATGAAAATGTCCACAGAATATTAATGGATGAAATACCACTTCATAATTTGTTAGTGAAAGGAAGCATTTTCCTTGCTGTCAAAAAATCTTATTGCAACAGGTCGGGAAAATGTTGCATCATGAACGAAAGGTGTCATAACAGACAACTTTGAGTGCATACTGGCAGGCTAGTGAATTTCAAAGTTTGGAACAGTCGAGCAACTGTAAGGTTTTGATTTTTTTTTTTAAAGAAACCCAGTGTCAATGAACTGTCCTGATGTGTGCTGCTGTCTCTTTGTCCTGCTGTATCATGATCATCTATTGACATGGTGTCTGCAGTCTGTTCCCAACACAGTCCTTGCTCTTGTACCAGTAGTTACTTGCTACATGTAGTTTCATCAGGTGGCCATTACAGATTATCATATTGATATCTCCTCAAAAGAAACCTCCCAAGAATCCTTCTGAACTCAGAGAAGATCATCTTGGAGAATGCTACCAGTTGATTGTTGATGGATTTAACCTACAGAGTCCTGTGATAAACCAAAAAGATACATTTTGTTTACCAGAATGTTCACACAACGACCCTTACAGAAAAAATGAGTAAATACAAGAAACACTGAGCCAAGTGCAACATATGTGAAACTGATTTGCTGCCTTCCAAGCTGCATGTAAATCGTTAGTTCCATTACACAGTAAAAGAATTAAATGACAGCAAAGTCATTTTTTGTGATAGGCTTTTTGATGATTCTAAAGAACATTATTTTCTAATGCAATAGCATTAATCAAGATATTTTTGCCAATTACGCCATGCCTACAGCAACGTGAAATTTGTGTATGTTGACTATACAATCAGCTTTATTAGTCTACTGCAAACTGACAATGAAGACATAATATTGAATGGATATTTCACAAAAGGCAGAAATGCCCAAAATTTCTTTGCAGGTTCCAGCATGACTGCAGTTGCTAAGCTAGCAAATGTTTGAAGTTGACTTTGCCCCCACCCCCCCCCCCCAAAAAAAAATCAGGTTCGAAGCCAGGAGTTTAAGGGGAAGGCTGCGGGCCTGCTCAAACACCCATGGAATATGAATGCCATACCAAAGTGTCCTTCAAGTTGTTTCAGGAGACTCAAAGTTCAAAATAGATATTCTAAGCTGCCATGACTTTCTGGACTGCCCCACCCCATTTCCTTCATGCAAATTTCATCTGCAGTTAAAATGAGGAAAGACTACAAGTAATACAGCTGATTTTTCTCTTCAAACTTGCTGCTCTTTTCAAATATAATTTTACATGACATTTCTTTGGAGCTCACAATCAAAGGTGAGAATATTTTTTTCCTGAATCATGCAACTAAGGAAAAAAGATGTGAACATAGAGAGATGCTAAATTTGGCCTCTTACCTTCTTTGAATTTTGCTTGGAGCATTCATCTGCAAAATAAAAGCTTCATTCCAAAATTCATACAGCAAGGATGACCAGTCCACTTCCGTTACAGAGGCACCTAGATGTATTTCAAATAGATAATGTAATATAATTAGTACCACCAATGAACTTTCTTAAAGACATAGCTATAAATGTTAATGTACATTGCATTGTGATGATGTTGATAATAATGATAATGCAATATCAAAAGCAGTACTCAATAATAAAGAATGATAATCATCATCATTAATAATAATAGAAAAGAATAATTTTCCCTTTTATCAACCAAGAAAACGATTCAGTCATGTCAGTTAGTTTTGAAATGTAGATTTGCATTCATTATTACTTGTGCATAGGCTATCTGCCTTCATTTTGGAAAAAGAATGACAATGTCATTGACTTGGACTTGAAAATCTGCATTACTGACATTGCTCCTCATTTTGAAATTTAATGACATATCAAGCATGTAAGAAATAAATTTGCACAAACCAATGATTTCCTGACTTCTTCACTATTTGTTTTCCTATGAAGACAAAGTGCGTAGACTTAGGTCTTCACATTATACTCCAATAATACCTCATCAGTATTGTGGGGGGGGGGGGAGGGGAGGGCACTCAGTATATAACGTGTCGTAAGCAAAATGTGTCGCAGAGAAGACCCACATTTTTACACAAAAAGTGTCATTCCAATGCATAACATTTTTTTTATTGTTGAGAAATAGGAGAAAAAAACATTCCAAAGCAAATGTTTCTCTTTTCGTTATTTAGCATTTTTGTTGAAATGTGGCTCGCACGCTGAACACCAAGGGCCTAAATCCTTGTTGCGAAGGGCCAGGGAAGGTTTGAAAAACAACACGTAGACTAACAAGAGATCTACTAAGGCCAAGTAAGAAAAAATATTAGTTTCTCCTCCTAACTTTTTGAAGAAAAGGAGGATGAGAGCATTTTTTTTTTTTTTGGCCTTTTCACTGCACAATGCTATTTGGGTAGTCTAATTTCCAGTTGTTTTAAGTACAGCACGATGTGTAGGCTGTGCATACATTTGCGAGGTTAAACGGCTGGAAACAGTGAAAATCAATCGAAATCTCGCATTAAAAAAAAAAAAAAATTAATGCAGTGGCATCATACGGGCAGGGCCAGGGACAAGAAACTAATAAATTGTTTTACTTGGCCTAATCCTACATGACATCCCCAACAAAAGATTTATTAACAGAGATGTATTTTGACTGATACTTCATTAAATTTAACCTACATGGAGATCGTAAAATCAATTCATTCAATCAGTTTATTCATTTCCAATATTATATTCTTATGGGTTAACATCAGATTGCTGGAATGTATCACAGGAATTTTGAAGAAGTTTGTCTCTGAGTCTTTGCTTTGTCAGTATTTTCAAAATATAAAAAAGTAAATTACCACATTGTAACACTAACAGTTACACTGAGTAACAGTTAGTTTGTGAAATTAACATGTAACTGTTAGATCTAAATCAATGCTATGATTTTAATCAAACCACTTTGATTAAAATCAAGTTAAGCCAAGACATTTTGGCATAGATAGTTGATACATTAAAATATTGACCAGCATTTGCTTTATCTGATTCCTAAAATATTTCTTGCTAAATGGCTGAAAAATATTGCTCGATATCAATTGACCCCATGCACAACACGAGCACAGAAACAACATGCAACCCGCTGAGCAGGAATGCTGATGGAATAGACGGGAGCTAGCCACACTAGCCCCGGCCAGTCCGGCAGGCCATGGGCCTAAAGACTGGCGCGTATACGCGCAGTTCCACGCGCAACCTCTTCACACTAGCTTTTCTCATTATTTTAGGTCAGAATTCATGAATAAGCCCCTGTTACTTTGTAAAATCTAACAAGATATAGCCATGGGTTAGAATTTTCATCCAAATGGTCGCAGAGCACCAATCGAATACTTCAGAAGCGAACAACGTTTTACTGGAGATCGTGCTCAGCATTTCACAAAACAAGAGTTACACGCAACCCTGTCTTTTCGACATATTATTCACCACCGGAAGTTAAACATGTGGAAGAAAAACGCTGTAAACACATCCAAACATTAGATGTTTCTTAAACTTACCCTTTTATTACATGCACAATCATTCTTTTGACGGAATTTCGCTAACATCGATGACCAGGTACAAGACATGGGGCAGTGGTCTAGGATTGTTTCGTTGGGCCTCATACCTTGAGTGTTCGAATGAAGTCGTTGTCAACAACACACGTGCCGTGTGCATATGCTTACAGTACCGTGAGGGGGCGCTAGGCTTTTTAGTACATTGAAACGGCCGTGTGATCGACGGAGGCGCCACGAGAAGACTGATCTTCTGGCGCCACGGCCAGATGACGCTATTAACTGTTTCTTTTATAATCATCTCATTATTGACAATAAAAGCAATTAATGTCAATTTCCATTAAACTATTCCTGTTCAACTCCAACATAATCATTTTCTATTAATTTCTACAATTTGAGATAAAAAGTACAGTGGAAACTATATATAAAGAGACCTGATATAACAATATTCCTGATATAATATTTTGGTCCCAGCTCTTAATATTCTATTGTTTTTTAACCCCGATATAACGAGATTCCTGCTATAACATGGTAATTTTGATGGTCCCAAGGACCTCATTATACTGAGTTTCCACTGTATTTTTTTACTCTGACACTTCTTGCTGGGGATCCAAAAATGAGAACGTGAAAAGGGATTTACTATTGAAGGTGAGACTGAAGGAAGGCTCTATTTCTACATGTTTTGCGGCACTAATCATTTCTAAATTCATCAAAACACAGTATTGCACTGTCTGCACATAATAAATATTCAGACATAAAATTCTGTCAACATGTTACTCACTAAACATTTTTCTCGCTCTCTCTCTCTCTCTCTCTCATGTTGTATAATTTATATCATTATGGTGTCATTCTTATCCAATTTGATTTTCTCCCGGCAGGAATAGATGATACCAAGTGACTGATAATCATCATAACCATAATACACAATACAACATGTACTATTCAAAGCATTACTCATATTTCTTTAAAATTTCCCTTGATTACATCCATGAATGTATGATTAATGAATCCTCAAATAAGTCAAGATTTATTACTACTTTAAATTTGAGTACATTAAATACTTAATTTTTCTCCTGGTATATAAGACATTCTATATCATTTATCTCTTAAATACTTACTTCATTATCCAGTCAAAAACACACAGGAAACAAACATTATGTTTTGAATATCAAACACCCAATCAATCATGTCCTCGATTCAGTAATCAGTACATCCTGTCCACATATTTGTAGAATGTATAAACTAAAAGGCACATTCATATCATTATAGGCAAGTCCAAGGCTTTTTGATCATTGGTCAATGTAACAAAGTATTATGGCATAATTAACATATACTGACATCAAATGTAGCATTTTCCTTTATATAACATATTTTCCAATTTTGTAAGAGTTCCAGCTAGCTTAACACTCACAGGCTATTTTTCTCAATAGAATCATCAGAAATACTAATTATCTTAGATTCAGTTCATAATATATGGATCAAAATGGCTTGGACTTTCCTAATAACAAACAAAAAACATATACAAGCAAATCAAGGAATAAAAGAGCAAGTGGTTTGTCTATTAGTCATGCCATTTATTAAAATATAAAATCGTGCATGCTTTGTGACACCTCCAAGCTTTTTCACACATGTGACAAAACAAACATGTATGATAATGCAGAAATTAAAGAAAAAAAAATGTCACTAATACAATGGCCTTAATGTACACGTATGATTTACTTCCAAACACCTAAAAACATTTTGCTTTGAAATAAAATGTTCAGGGTTCCATGTCACTATTCATGTACTTTATTAAAAATATGAGCTTCAAATATTACTGCTATGTAAGAAGGCATTGCAAGTTTATACTCTCAATAAACAGATACCTTAGCCAAATGTGAGTAGACTACACATAGGCATAAAATTGTGGGTTAACAAAACTATTCTGCATGTGAACTCTGATATCCGTTACATGTATTTTCTTCATAATTCTCAACCATTAATTGATAGAATGCGATGTAAAGTTTTTGATGTTTATTTTATATGTTCTCACTGTACACAAAACACAAATATTTTTTTTTCTTTTTAAGGTGACTGGTACACTTAGAAATTAACTTTCCTGTTGACACAATTTTTAAAACAATCCCATCACCACTTCTGCCACATATCAAATTATTCTATATGATCACCAAATACCTGAACATAATTACATTAGACATTTTTTTTTTCAACTGAAGGATCTAAAAAAAAGTCAAAATCTAGAATCAACAAATTTCATGATTTGTTCAATTATTACTTCAACAAACTTTCACAAATACATGTAGTTTGCATTATATATCCTTTTTCCATGACTAGTATGTATATTTTATGGATAAACAGTGAATTATCTTTTCAAACAGAACTACATTTAAACAATCATTTTATGTGTCTTCCTCATCATAATTGGAAACGAAATGTACATACCACCATTACCACCATCATGCATCAGAGTATTTACAAACAACTGTTATGATCAT
Source organism: Echinometra lucunter (assembly GCA_029962745.1). Taxonomy (NCBI): domain Eukaryota; kingdom Metazoa; phylum Echinodermata; class Echinoidea; order Camarodonta; family Echinometridae; genus Echinometra; species Echinometra lucunter. The sequence goes on from CM057152.1 coordinate 40,907,629, forward strand.
TATGAACTGTTCCGTACAAAACAGATGTGCAGCAGCCATCTTAGCTACTGAACAATGCAAACTCTCTATCAAAGCCTAAGAAGTGGCTGAGAGCATACTTGACAGTTACTTAAGTAACTGTACTTGTTAATTAACTAGATCCTCCCACGTTTCATAAGTTATTGTACAAATTAACATATTTTGATAGGCACTTCAGGAAATCAAGACATGCCAAAGCATCATAAATAAAATTATGAACAGCCTACCCCAATGAAAACATTCAAAAAATAAATCAAAATAAATCAAACCTCACTGTTTTTCCAGCTTTAATTTCTTTCATGCATACATCCAAATCTTTCATACATGTAAGTCATCACTCCCTTCATTGTTAAAAATAATATACAGTGTACCCTGCTAAGCCCTGCTTGCTAAGATTTGAAAATCATAACTGGCATACCATATCTGATTTTTCTTAAAATTTTGGCACCAATAAAGAAATCACTTGGTTTTATTTACACTTTTCAAGTTCATAATCTACTCATAAATTGTCACAAATGTATTTTTAAAAAGTGATTCTCATCATTTGATAATGGATAATGCAGAATGTAAATTGGAAAGAAAAGGAAAAAAAAATGAATGCAAACTAAAGTGAGGAATGGTGATAAAACAACTTTTTCCCTCACATAACATAGATATTGGTGCAACACATAAAGTTATTTGATTCTTTTTGTATTTGTAATTTTGCAATTTTTGCACTTTGTTAACGACAGAAAAACCACTCAAACATATTATATCAATTGTAGAGGTACCTGAAAATTAATACAGCAATTGCATGTAACCAAACATTACTTTCATCTGAAGACTCCTTTATTTATCTCATGCTTCATGAGTGTACAGTACAACATTCACAAACAGAAAAATGATAGTTTGTTTCATACTTATTCAATAATTTTCCTAGTGTTATGACAAGAACTATCATACATGTACAAATCTGCATGCACTTATTTACATGCACAAAAAACAACGACTGGTACATTTTCACAGCACTAGTTTCTATTTCAATCGCTAAAAATTGTACACAGGTATTTTACTTGCAGCAAACTACGGAAGCATATCTACACAAATGTACAGGTAATAGGAAAATATGCATAATCACATAACAATCTTGAAGACCACAATGAATTTAGGTGAGTTAATCTTTATGCCAAAAAGTACAACCATGTTTTAAAGATAGCCTGGCATTTTGGTAATATGTGGTAATTACTAAAGAAATGAATTTACATGGAATGAGACTAAATACATGGTGGATTTTAAAAGGAGTGAAATGAATAATACAATCCAAGGTACATCCACAACAAACAAAAAAAGGAAAGCAACAACCAATAATTCCATCTTATTGCAAAAAAACAAGAAAAACCAAAAAAAATATTCCAGCAAGTCATAACTTTAAGCAAAATTTGCAAATATGATAGAACAAGATATCATATACAATCATTTAATAACTTACCCACTCAAGTTTGAGATTTGGAGTTCAGGCATACACAAATGAAATGATAGAAAGCTTGCTTGAATCATTTTTCTCTTGCCTTGAAACAATTTTACTGCTTTCAAAATACCAAAATAACCAATCTGGGTGTACAATAGCAATTAGCAAGAGGCAAATTTTCTTTTATTTTTCAATACTGCTTAACATCCTTTCAGCTTACAGCAGTCAAATAAAAAATAAAACCAGTTCACAATCAATGATGGCCAATATCAATAAGGCCTTCAATGCTTCAACAATATTTCAATAAATATACCTAGTCACAAGTGACAAAGATTGACAAAATATATACAGTGGAAACTCAGTATAACACGGTACTTGAGACCATCCAAATTACCCTGTTATAGAAGGAATCTCTTTATATCAGGTTTAAAAACAATAGCATTTAAATAGCTGGGACTTGTTATATCAGGAATATATCAGATCTCTTTATACAGAGTTCCACTGTATTGTGGTATAAAACAGCTAAAATAAAATACTAAAAACTTTCTTGCAACAGAGACTACACAAGCCAGCAGGCTAAGCTTCAGGAGTGGTCTGTAAACTGAACATAGTGCAATCAGGAAAGAGGAAAGGTATTACATGCAATCCTGTTTGATATCACTTTTTTGGCTTCAAACGGAACCAGTTCCTAGAATGGAGTCCAAAAGTAACGATATTGGTCTTTACCTTGTTTGAGACACCATTGCCTGTGATCTTACCATCTACTGCACCAGGTTTGGTGGAAATCAGATTTGATTTTACTTGTCGGTGGGTTTGCATATCAATCTTCTCTCCATCTTCAAGAACATCCCTTGCATCTGGTTTGGGAAGAGCTTCTCTTGAATAATCAGAAGACTCTTCTGCAGCGCCCTGTGCTGATGTCTCTTCTGATTCAGAACTTACTTGGTGTTTACTATCCTCACCCTTTGTCTGTTCTTCTTTCTCAGTATGTTCTTCAGATGTTGCCTCATCCAGATCATACAAATATGTCTGTACTGCAATGTGTCTATATAGGGATGAACCAACCAAGAAGTAGCTTTGTGTGGTGGAATACTTTGGATCAGTGTAGACTTGTTTATTTGCCTCAATATATGCCTTCACTTCCTCCAAAGTTGCTCTTGTCTGTGTTCCCTTCATCTGAGTATGAACCCTCTTGGAAAATTTCTTCTTGAATGTTGGAAGCTCTCTTTCAGGGAGGTTCACATTGTATGTCTGTGTTCGAACACTGTTCTGGACCTCTGTTCTGACTTCTTGTGATCCTGTCACAATGATGATAGGCTCCCTATACCATTCGCCCATGGACTGGATGTGAGCTTCTACTTCTTCCATTGGCAATTCTGTTTGAGAGGAATGGTCAGTTTTTGCTGATGAGGCTATTGAAATGTTGTGAGAAAATTTTGAGTTATTCATTTTCTCAAGAGTTGGCGGTCTGTTTGCTCTTTGTTTACTCCTTGTTTTCTTTTTCTTTAAACCTGAAGGTGGTCTTTTTGCTTCATGTTTTTCATAAACAAGAGGTGGGCATGTACGCATAGTTTCATCATGAAGACACTGCGATAACTCCAGATTATAAGTTTGGGTTCTCATATCAGAAGTTGCTTCCATCATATCAAGGTGTGGTCTAGGCATCACAAAACAGGGTTCCAAATAGAGCTTCCCTCTTGAAGTTACATATGCTTCCACTTCTTCAACTGGAGCATCTGTCTGGGTGGCAGAATTGCTTATTTCTTTAGTGCCAGCTTGCAGGACTCCTTGGAGGGCCATGAAACAGACTGTTAAGTCATCATCTGCTTTTGCCAAGGAAGGATGTGTTGCAGTTGGCTCTAATCTCCTCCTAGCTTTCTTATTATTCCTGGAATGTGCAATATCACCTTGAAAGGATTGCACATCAGAGAGTTTTCTATTATTTGGTGAGTTGGAATTTTTGCCAAAGTCTAACATCTGCTCAGAAATATCAACTGTATGATTCCTGGGTCTCTTCTTCTCTGGAGGACTTCCAGTCTCATCTGGGTCAGTGGTATCAACTGAATACTTCCTAGGTCTTCCCACCTTTTTCTTCATCTCAGAATTATCAGGTAATTGCTTCCTTGGGCTATCATTCTTTTCGGGCTCTGCACCTTCAGCAGCTTGGTTTCTAGGTCTTCCCATCCGTCTCTTCACAACAGAATTATCATCTAGTTGCTTTCTTGGACTTTCCCTATTTTCTGGCTCAGCAATGTCAAGAACTTCCTTTTTAGGTCTTCCCACCTTTCTTTTCAGATTAGAATTATCACCTAGTTGCTTCCTTGGACTACCATTCTTTTCGGGCTCGGCAACTTCAGCAGCTTGGTTTCCTGGTCTTCCCAACTGCTTCTTCATGACAAAAGTATCATCTTGTTGCTTTCCTAGACTACCAATCTTTTTGGGCTTGGCAACTTCAGCAGCTTGGTTTCTAGGTCTTCCCACCTGTCTCTTCACAACAGAATTATCATCTAGTTGCTTCCTTGGATGACCATTCTTTTTGGGCTCAACAACTTCAGCAGCTTGGTTTCCCGATCTTCCCAACTGCTTCTTCATGACGAAAGTATCATCTTGCTGCTTTCCTAGACTACCATTCTTTCCTGGCTTGGCAACTTCAGCAGCTTGGTTTTTAGGTCTTCCCCCCTTTTTCTTCATGTCAGAAAAATCATCTCTTGGCTTCCAAACCTTTCTCACACTTGCAAGAGTGGTATGAACACTGGACTTCATTCCATTTGCTTCTGATGGACTATTTAGCTTTACAGAATCATTATTGAGAGATGCACATGTTTTTTCACTAGACAGTAGCCCATCAGTAGCATGATTTGACTGTTTCCTGAACACTGGTGAAAACTGCTGTGGGTCTTTGGGCTCTGCTAATATGCCATAAGCTACGGACTTGCTTTTTAAAGGTGAAGCTTTCCAGGGGCTTCGCATGTGTGAGCAGCAATATTTCCTTTTCCGCAAGTCAAGTGAAGGGCTTGGCTTAACAATAGTGGTAGAAGAACCTAGTTCGTTTTTTCCTTTGGCCAATGATGGACCTTCTGATAAGACCATATTCTTTGGTTCATTAGAATCTTTCCTACTTCTCCTTGTGATTCTTTCTTCAGCATTTAACAGCATCTGAACATCCTCCTTTGCTTCTTTCCACAAACCATCTTTTTTCCATGATCCTAACAGTTCACATTGTGTTCTCTTAACCCGGCATTTAGATCTTTTGAGAGCATTTGTAAGTATCTCATCCACCAAGCTTCTGCAGATTTCTGCAGCTTCAGGCAATGCTTCTGAACTTTTACATCTAGTTAGTACATCTTCTTTCATTATTTCAATACTTGCATTTGTTACATCTGACAGCATTGTTGATATCTGTGAAGTGGAAGCGTGTTCTACATGCTCCTTACCATTTGATTTTCCCTCATGAGAGTGAGATGGCTGTTTGAGCTCTCCTCTTGATGGATCTTCTTGGGAGAGTACTACACATCTAGAATGAGAAAGCTTCTTCCTTGGGGAAATTCTTCTTCGCAAGGTATCATCTGAAATGTGCAATGCAGATTGTGGTTCTTTATGATGCCTGGTATGCCTCCCATCTGTTTGTAATAGCTGATCAAGTTTTGTTCCTTTATTGGGGCCTTCAGGTTGTATGACTTCCTCATTTTGTGCGTCACTGACAAAACTCTTGCCACTTTCCACTACATTTTCACCTTGGTTGGAGTGAGAGCCAAAGGACTGCTTACAATCTCCTGCATCTGTGATAACTTCAAGTGAGACAACTTTTGGCTGGGCATCCTCTTGATCACCTCTCATTGACAAAAATTCATGAGGTGACAACTCGGGTGGTTCAGAGGCATGCCTTGCTTTCTTTACACGTGAAATCTTAGATGTTGCAGCAGTGGGTGGTAGGGGTGCAGAATATGAATTTCCTTTTCTCCGTAAACCTTTCTTGCAGCTCTGTGCCCGCCTAACACCCACTGCCTGCCTCATTACCGCAGAATCTTTAGCTTTTTTCTCTGAATATGAAGGAGCTGTCCTGTTTCTTTTCCATAGATTATTGTTTTTGCGGGGTGTGATTTCCCCATCACTCAGTTCAGGCATTTCTGTTAGCTCTCCATCAAAGCGATCCTCTTCATTTCTGACATTTTGGACGTTGCCTGGTATAGACAACGCGTTGCTATTTTCATATTTCATGTCATATGTCTGTGTGTATTCATTCCTGAAATTACCATCTTGGCTACCTACATGTCGCACAGGAGGTAGATGACTTGGCTCTCTGTAATGCAGTCCCCTTGATGTAACAAAGGCATCAACTTCCTTTAGGTTAGCTGTTGTTTGTGATGATCTATCAAACACTGGTTTCTCTACATCTTGAACACTTAATTCAGGGTCAATGCCATTTAGTTCAGAGGAAGGTGTCTCAGCGTCTTCATTACATGGAACATCACCTGAACTCCTATCAAATTCACCATGAATCTCAGAGTCTCTAGCATTGCTGGTTATTTCAGTTTTTCTTGATCGTGGATCACCAAGTTCTGAGGTTATCCCACAGTTGCCCACACTACTGCTCTCATCATTAAGATTTGAGCAAAAAACTTTTGACAAACTTTTCCTTGCTTTCTTCTGTTCTTTCAATGGCTCTTTTCCAGTTTCACATGCAATGTAAGAACCTACATCCCCAGAGGTAGTGTCTTTGATCTGAGTGGAAGACTGAGGTATGAGGGCATTGTCAGATGACTTCTCATTCTCTGAATTCACATTCACATCTTTCAAATGTTCTTCCCCTGTGTTTATAACGGCCTGGGTATGTGATTCATTAGAAGGCAGTGATGAAGTTTCCTTAACTAGTACATTGTGATTTGGTGAGCTCGCTTCTTTACCACCAGGCACAATCTTTGTGAGAACTGGCATGGAGGAGAGGTCCTGACCTTTCTGTTTGCTTGGGGACACAACTTTGGGAGAGCCAGAGATGCCTTTCAGACCATCTCTCTGTGCCTGTTTACGTGTTGTTCTGCCATCTACCTCAAGCAGTACTGCCATATCTTCCCTGAATTCTTTCCAAGTTTGATTATCCTTCCAGTCAGTCAGTTTCTGCAGATCACAAGATCTTTTCTTGCTCTTCCCTGGAGTGGATGATGGTCCCAAAGGAAGCAAATTTGATTCATCTGTATGAGCTTTGCTTGGTTTTGCATTTTCAGATATGGATGAATTTGTCTCATTTTCTTGTACTTCTCTTCCAAAGTCCTTGCATCCTGTTTTAACAACATCTTGATTTGGGTGTACTTCATGACTTTTCTCTAATGGGGTTGAAACAGGTATTTTAAAAGTTGTGTTACTTTCTTTTGCCACTGAGCTTGATTCAGGCTCTCTGTCTTTGCGCATGACACTTCTTGTTGTCCTGCCATCAACTTGGAAGAGGTTGGCTAGATCTCCTTTTGCTTCTTTCCATGTCACATCATCTTTCCATGATGTGAGTGCACGAAGTTCTTTTGTGACTGTTGCTGGCAATATTTGCATTTTTGCAGTCTTCTGTTCTTGAGTTTCATATAGCTGCTTGTCATCATGATTGAGACCAGATTCTTTCATGACACAACCACTGGATGATGACAGTTTATGCTGGATGACTTTCTCAGGATTTAATTTATCATGGTTTGATGCTTTCTGTCTGATCCATCGACCAGTCATCGGATGACGGATCTTACCTGACGGACTTACAGGAGAAAGTGTGCTCTGAGAAGATGAATGAATATGTTCAAGCTTTCTCTTCTTTCTGGCTGGAGAGCATGGAACTGTGAAGTTAGCTAACTGTGTCCCATCTTTCTTTAATACACTCCTTGTAGCTCTACCATCAACCTGATACAAGTGAGCAAGATCTTGTTTTGCTTCTTTCCATGTTGCATCATCCTTCCAAGATGTCAAATCGTTAAGCAGGTTTTTGGTTTTACGTGAGAGGCTTTCGGCAGGCAATGGAACCATAGGCGTCTTAAACTCCTTTGATGAGGCTATTGGAGAGTTGGAATCATGAGGATTATCAATCGACTCAAGACTGGTAGGCAATGAGCAGTGGACATTCGCAAGTTTTCTGGAGAGAACAGGTGATTTCTCAGCAATGTCTACAGTGTCAGTACAATTGACTTTCTTCTCCCTTTCCAAGCTTTTTGCTGGTGATATACCAGCTTTCTTCAAAGCACTTCTTGTTGCCCTGCCATCTACCTGAAAGAGGTGGGCAAGATCATGCTTTGCTTCTTTCCATGTTGCATCATCCTTCCATGATGTCAGGTCATTCAACAGGTTTTTACTTTTTCTTGGCTTACCTTTTGAAGTTAATGAAATTATTGGTGACTTTCCCTTCTCTGACAGTTCTTCTGACAAACTAGATGTCTGATGAGAACAGTCATGGAGCTCAAGACTACTGCATGTGCCTTGAATGTCAGAATTTTCTCTAGGCAGAGATGGTTTCGGAGAAATATCATCTCTGTTGACACAAGTCGCCTTTCGCTCCTGTCCTGAAGTTTTTATTGGCGTCTTTCCATTTTTCGTCAAAGCACTCCTTGTCGCCCTGCCGTCATGAAGCTCCAGACTACTGCATGTGCCTTGAATGTCAGAATGTTCTTTCTGCAGAGATGGTTTCTGAGAACTGTCATCTCTGTTGATACAAGTTGCCTTTTGCTCCTGTTCTGAAGTTTTTACTGGTGTCTTTCCATTTTTCGTCAAAGTACTCCTTGTTGCCCTGCCGTCATGAAGCTCAAGACTACTGCATGTGCCTCGAATGTCAAAATGTTCTTTCTGCAGAGATGGTTTCTGAGAACTGTCATCTCTGTTGATACAAGTCACCTTTTGCTCCAGTTCTGAAGTTTTTACTGGCGTCTTTCCATTTTTCGTCAAAGTACTCCTTGTCGCCCTGCTGTCATGAAGCTCAAGACTACTGCATGTGCCTTGAATGTCAGAATGTTCTTTCTGCAGAGATGGTTTCTGAGAACTGTCATCTCTGTTGATACAAGTTGCCTTTCGCTCCTGTTCTGAAGTTTTTACTGGCGTCTTTCCATTTTTCATAAAAGTACTCCTTGTCGCCCTGCCATCAACCTGAAAGAGGTGGGCGAGATCTTGCTTTGCTTCTTTCCATGTTGAATCATCCTTCCAGGATGTCAGGTCTTGTAGCAGGTTTTTGGTTTTACTTGGTACATTTTTGGAAATTAATGGGTTTATTTGTGCTTTTATCTCCTTTGAAAGAACAACTGGAGAACTGGACTTTGGGTGAGAACAGACATGGTCATGGCTGTTGGATGATGTGCTGTGAACACTAAAAAGTTGCTCTTCATGTAGGGAATCTTTTGGAACCATGTCATTTATGTTAATGTTACTAGTCTTTCTCTCCTGTTCTGCGCTTTTTACTGGTGTCTTCCCATCTTTCTTCAATGCACTTCTTGTTGCTCTGCCCTCAACTTGAAACAAATGAGCAAGATCATGTTTTGCTTCTTTCCATGTTGAATCATCCTTCCATGATGTTAGGTCATGAAGTAGGTTCCTTTTTTGGTTGGAAGTATTTTCAAAACCTACTGGAACTATCTGAGACTTTACCTCTTCAGAGAGTGCTACGGGAGAGTTCGATTTTGGATGAGATTCCGGGGACTCAAGACTAGAAGAAGGTAAGTTTGGAACATGAGTATGTTGCATTTGTGACAGAGTTGATTTCTGAATGTCATTTGTGTCAATGTAAGTGGCTGTTTTTTCTTGGCTTACTTCTGAACATTCTGATGCCTTTGCTTTGGATGGTGATCTCCTCCAAAGAAAAGACCCAACAGAATCCAGCAATCTACTACCCCAACTAAGCTTAACAGTTGAATCCTTGCCACTTCCACTTGACGAACCCTTGGCAGGAAACTTTTGTGCTATTGTTGTCTCAGTTTGGAGGTTACAAGCATTGAGGTCTAATTTCCTGGCCTTTTTGCATTTCAACTTATTACTACTCTTGTGCTTCTTGGCTGAGTTAGAAGCTGGAGTAAGAGATGGCATGCTGAGGTTAGGACAAGGGAAATCTCGGGAAGGGGGTTCCAGGGCTACGTAGCAGTCTAACTTAGGGAGCAACTCTCTGTACTTGCTACCAAATGATTCCCTAGAGGTACCAGACCCAGAATCTTCCCTGTCATATGTTGGGGACAGAGACACCCTAGGAAACTTCATAGTAGGACATGGTGTAGATTTTGGAGAGTTTGAAACAGAGGACTGCTGACTGGACACGGGTGACAACGGTGGACAAACTGGAGTACTGCTGTGTTTTGTCTTCTTTAAAGGTCTAGGTGTTGTTGGAGGTGGACGTGGACGCTTGCCTTGTGACCTGATGGCTGATCTTACTCTAGTACCACCATGACCTGGAGTTCTCTTCTGCTGAAATCTTGGTGAGCTTGTCAATTTCACTGTGCCTCGTCTGTCAGTGGCAGGATTCTGCTCAAGAAAACCTGCAAGGAGCAAACAGGATATAGCAACACATAGCATAGGCAAATTATCAAAACATCCTTGTTATCATGTTACGCACATTTTGTCATCTACAATTTATAGTACTATTCACAATAAGACCAGGGGTTTCCATATCAACAAAGTCTTTATATATAGGCAAAACATCTAGTCATGCACAACACAACATTCTAATACAAACTACTTGATTTTTCCTTCTCTTTCTTTGTTATCTATTAACAGCCATAATATGCATAATACTAATTACATGTGGCAAGTAAATTCATTATTCCTCCAAAATTTCTATACTCTGGCTATTCATTTGTAGTTCTGGTATATCATATTCACAGAATTCAACCTACTTTGATACAGATGTATATTTTTAAAATAAGCTCACATGCTTTGGATTAGAATTTTGAGATGCAGATCAGAACAAAGAAGAGGATAGACCACAAGAAAGTTCCTACTTGGCATGATTCTCACCTTTGGTGAATGTTGAAGTACAATCTTTACATGCCCAGTCATCAAGAGAAGTAACCAGTCCACCGCAAGATACGTGGCACCCAGCTGAGCCACATAGATCACACAAGACGATCTCCCATTGACTGAAAGTAAAAAAAAAGAAAAAAAAAAACCAACAATCATGGCTCACCTTGTTACATGCAATAATGAGACATGCATCATGGCAGATACAGTACAAGAGATGGTGAGCGTGCTTTAAGCTGAACAGTCCCCACATCAAAAATTAAGTGTGAACAGCTTTATTTCCGCAAATGATAGAGAATCCTAGCCCATGTTTTAGACTTTCCTCCCAGGATTTGATATCATACAGACAATGCATAATTCAAAGATGCATAACAATTCACAGCATTAAGCACATCCAAATTACATTGGTCTTTTACGCTTCTCTGAGATTCCAATCCTCCATGCACAATTTCAAAAACTGTTCTCTACTTCTGTAACAATCTTTCAGGAAGTACATTACCTTAATTGACAAATTTCAGTTTGAACCCTACTTTGGCTTCACTAATCATTCACATACCAATTAGTGAATGAAAATAACTATCTTCAAGTTTTGTTCTTACCCTGACTGCGTGGAGTACTTTCTGCCTCTGGGGCATCTGCATTTATCTACATCACATCGGTTGTGTCTCTCATAGAGTTCCTGGTAAGCTTCAGCCCCAAACTCCCAATCTGCATCCCTGAGGAAAGTCCAGAAAGTTGGGAGGAAAAGACAACATTAATTCACTGATGCCTTTGTTCTAATCAGAAGACCTGAAAGAGGATAAATCTAACATTTTCTTGTTTGAAACAGAGGATGGAAGAATACATTCTACAAAAAAGTGGAGTACTCTCAAAACAACATCAAACTTTACATTCAAATTATAGACGAATTTGAAGGCATAGAGCACTATTAACTACAAACAAATATGAATAAAAATTTTATTTCATTATTTATTTCATTACAGTCTGGATTTGGAAATAATTTAAAGAAGTGCAAAGTGTGAAACGCATTGAATACATTTCATGATGCTACTCCTTCAAAATAAAAATCAATATTGTCAGAGGATGGCTACTGTTGAGTTCTAAAGATTGGGTCAGACCTTGCCAGTTACAATAACAATGATAATATTTTTCAATAAAGGAGAAACCTATAGCTGCCCCACAATAAACATACTCGGGCATGTACTCTTACTACACACAATATAGCAGGGTGTACTTTTAACTGAAAATCTTTTTATTATTTACTTCTTTTTCGAGCTACAATCATATACCAGCACCAGTAAGATCAGAGCCATATTTCTAAATATCTTGTACATATACTTACTTTTCTGGAAGGTAGATGCCAAATTTCTTCATCTCATCCTGAAACTCATTCTCATTGTTACATATGGCACAACGAAAGAAGTAACCAGCACTCAGAGCTTGTGTCTGGAGGATAATGAAATAGAAAACCAGAGGGGATAAGAAAAGAAAAAAAATATTTGCCCCTCTCAAAGAGACTGCTCCTAATCTTTACATCTGGAGAAATGCAACCCCAAGCATTATGACATTTGTTGGCACATATAAACATACATCTTCAGTGTGATGAATTATGATAGTACAACAAACAGAATCTGGCAGACTTTATCATCAATTAGGTTTGACAACATAACAGTCACACATTAGACTGTAAATTTTCATACATACTAAGAGCTAAGAGACATCTATACCAGAAGCTTATAAAACAAAGAAATAAATCTCAAAAGTGGATACACAAAGAAAGGGAGAGTCTGAAGAAGAATTAGAAAGTGAGGAAGGGAAGTGAAAAAGAAATAACAAAAACACTTTTTAAATATCCTTTGAAGGTTTTGATGGTGATAGAATGTATGGAAGTAGAAGGCTTCAAGGTAAATCAAGCAGTGTTATAGCTACAGTGGTCGGCGGTGGACGGGGCCGACCAGCACAGATGATTTCCGTCCACCACTCCTGGTGGAAAGCACTGCTTCCGACCGGCACTAATTTCAGATAAGAAACTGCATTAAACGTAACTTTTTGTGAAGAAAAGTAGACTTACATTCATATTTCCGTCTCTAATCTTGTTTTATTTATTAGCAGAACTCCCAACTATCCCGCTTTTGGTGGAAAATTTCTGCTTTTTCATTATTTTTCCGCCATTCCGATTTTTTACCCCATATATCCCACTAAATAGATGTTTCCATCATCATCAATGTGTATGTGTACATCGCGCAATCTTTCTTCAATATTTCCCTGTACCGGGGGAACCCAGAAGAAAATATCATGTCAGTCAGGTATCGCGTACTATCCATATCACTCTTTATGATCGCGCAACACTCTATAATAAAGTACCCAGCAGCATTCTAGGGAAAAGCACCCCCGTACTGTGGTGCAACTGTGCATGCAAGTAAGCTGCAGCAGACTAACAAGATGCTGAATGATCCCTGATTTTCAAGTTTAAGGTTACTATTGAATGCCGATGTTTGAATAAGACAATGATAGAATTACATTTTTGAAGCTTATTTGCTAAAAATCCCACCATATTTTTCGTGAAGAGTGTTTAAATATTGTCGTTTTTTCTTGCTGAGCGCGGCGCCGATGTACTGTTAGCTGCTGTACCTACAGGCCATCCCTAATAGGCATTGCCCCCAGAACTCAAGGGTAGAGACTCGCTAGAAACTGCCTCAGGGGCTGCTGATTTCATGACTTTTCAATAATCGTTTAACAGTTCATTTGTACATATTTTGGGGCGTGCTAGGGTTGATGTTTGGCTAAAACATTACTTTTAACATATGAACTGCCACATTTGCTGATGATACATGTATTCCGTGTATAGTGTGCATAATAGAAAATAGTACGCAATCGATGTTGCTGAGGTCAAGATCTGGGATTGAAATGGCCGACCACCACTAAAAGGTCCCTAGCTATAACACTGAAATCAAGTATTCTTTTCTTGAAGATGAGTGGTCACGAAAAGGACCTACCCACTCTCGATGTTTCGGGAAGCATGTTAATACTGTGCTCAGGGGGAATAAGCGGTGGTAGGAATCTTGTTACAATGGATTATAAGATCTCAAATGCACTTCACCAACAGCTGCCAAGTGCTTAATTTCTGTTTTTCTCAATATAGAGATATGGTTGTAATTGGGTTATGTATGTCTTAGGGTTAGGAATCATGTTGCCTAGGATTAGGATTGCAATATTAGTTAGTATTACATGATAATTGTATAGCAAGTGTTGCTGTAATATGTGCTAGGCCTGAGTCATCACGGGTTTTCCTCAAACCGGGTTTGAGTGGGAAAAAACGGGTGGGGACCGGGTACCCGAAAATTTTTAAGTCAGCGGTGATAAAAGTTTATTGACCTCATTTGACCTTTTTCAAAACAAGTAATTGAATATCCACTTGGTATGCACCACCGGCAAATCCTCTGACTGCGCAGGGGAAGCATGGGTTATGGGGAAGCAGGGAGTAGATCGACCTCAGGCTACTTAAAACTGCAAATCCAGGGAGGTTATAAATCCGATCACAAGCACATGTAAATGATTCATTTTCCATGTAATATTTCCTCTTTGCCTACTCGGGATATTTCTTTTTCCAAGTGTACCACTTCACAAACTCGACTCCGAGATTAAACAAGAAAACAAAACATTCCCAAGATAATCACTTTCGTTTCTAGGCCAAAGATTGTTGATCTCAGCCGTCATGCCGAGACAAGCTACAGCTGGTTGTGAGGGAGCTAGAGGCCAAGGGTCAAAATGCTAGTCTTTATTTCTAGTCATCGCTCACTTCCAAATAAAATTCTCATAATCTTCATCATTAAAGTTTAAACTGTTATTAAAGTATTTTTATTCATTTGAGTGTGGAATTCAATTTAGGAAACTGCACCACCTGTTCATATTTCTTAGTAAAATATCTACTTTAACTTGTCTCTGAAAAATTTCCCTGAAAATATCTAAATTTGAAAGGGTTTAGAACACAAGACCGAACGTTCCTCTTTGATTCAGAAATCCCATGTTATGTTTGCTTACTGGTGGGAAACGCTCTGCGTATACGATATACCACTACTTGCATACTCAATGAGGGTTAGTCTATTTTCAACATGGGGATAGATCTTTATTTCAGTGACGGTGCTTTTCTCATAATCGATCAAAATCCGATTAAATATACAAGGTATATTTTATTCTTCAATTAAATAAAACCATGTACATGTTGCACTATATTTCATAATTCTAGATTTTATGTCTTAACTTCTGTCTTGATTCTCTGATCCCTTTGTGGAAAATGAACTATGCCGTCTGGACTTTGTACTGGATAACAACCTGTGTGCATGCATATATGTACTGTACGTGTGCTGCGCATGCCTGGCTCGTGCGTGTGCATGAACGACAGTGTTTGTTACGTTGGCATTGAAGAGTGATGGATAAATGTAATTTTTATGAACTTGCAAGAACCAAACGGGGGTGGAAAGGTGAGAAATTTCCTCAAAATTGGAACGTACCGTACATGACATTGATGTGACAAGTATATAAATATTTCTAACTATGAAACAACTCTAAAATCAGCAATATACTGGGTCTTATTGATATGATGAAAACCCGAAACCCTAGAACACAAAACCGGGTTTCAGCTCGACGGACGGGGCCCGGGCGGGGAACCGTTTCGACTCAGGCCTACTGCAGAAATAGAGGGAATAACCAACCTGGACACAATCCCGATGCAACCAAGTGCCTTTACAGCAGGGTGTCTTCAGAACGCTGTTCCCTGGTGTGGTCTCTACATGCTCCATGCATATAGGACATGTTCCTTTGCTAGGAGAGCAGGAGGAAGGTAAGACCTTCTGGACAGGACGGTGTTTGGCACAGTATGACCTGGGTTAAGAGTAAGAGAATTCTCTGCATTGTGACTGTGAGAGAGAAACATCTCACAGATATTTCAAAACTTGATTTTTCAAACAAAAAATCCTGGAAAATTATTCAAATGAAAATCAGGAAAGTTGCTAAAAAAACACACACCAAGAAGTGCTGTAAGCAACCACAGAACAACCTGTTTTCAACCTGCTGAACATGACCACATTTTCCATAGGCCCCAGCCTGATTTAACTTGGGCTTAGTTTTCAACAGGTTAAGGTAGATAGTCTTTTCAGTCAACATCATACTAAATACATGTATATCCTTAAGTTTCTCTGCTTACTTCTTACATCTTTTTAAGAACTTGCTTATCATATCTGTCATCAGTTTGAAAATTTCAAACATTTTAACAGATTTTCTGAAGATGATACTCTTCAGCAATGATACTTAAAATGACTCAGATATGTGCTTGTCTTGATCATCACAGAATACTATTAGTTACACCCTGCTTATTCACAGAATACGGGAAATATCTATGTTCTGGTTCCATATTCCATGAGGCCGGACGCCAAATGGAATATGGTACCAGAACGTAGATATTTCCCGCATTCCGTGAGAACAAGTAGGGTGCAACGATTTTATCTCTTAAAGTGTACACATTGCACATATACAATACAATACACATACAATAAAATACACATACAATACAATACACATACAATACAATACACATACAATACAATACAATACACATACACATACAATACATTGTGTGTGTATGTATATGTGTACACATACACTGTGTACATGATGTACACACTACACCACATAGATTGTATGTGTGCAGCACAGTGTGTGCACACATAAATTGTATGTGTATCTGGAAGCTATAGCTTCCACGGAATACGGCCTCATATTGTGGTTGAAATCGCCTCTGCGCATGTGCACAACAATGGAAAAACATTACAAAACATTAAAACAACGAAACATCAAACAGGGGATACGGGCTCATATTACCGGTTTGATCTAAATGAGGTTAATACTGGATTGTCTCTCAGACAAATTGACCAATCACATTACAGAATTCATGAAAACTAGGGCCCTACTAAGGGATAAAATACAATGTTTTCAGTTTGATTAAAGCAAATGCAACTGACCATATCTACACACCCACTGTTATCCTATTTTTATCCAATGAATGTGGAACATATTCTGAATAAACTGCTTCATTCAGCTGAATAAATATAAATAATGCCTCCGGCACCCACCTTTGGTGGGCAGAGGCATAAAAACTTACACAAAGCTGTCATAGAAGAGAAAGATAGCTTCCTCGTCTACTCCACATCCATAGTGGTAGATCTGATGGCATGCCTTCACTGAACAACCCACTGATGCTCCTTTCTTCTTGCAGTACTTGCATTTCTGAATAATAATCGGGCAGAGGGAGAAATGGAATAATAAAATAAAAGGAATGGAATGGAGAAATGGAATAATAAAATAAAAGCTCCCTCAGATATCCAGCTGCAAACCGCGCGATTTATGATGAGAGGCACATTAAGATGTCAATAATTTTATAATAGTCAGGGATGCTACTTAGAATTGATTAAAAAGTAGGAAAATCATCTAAAATACACAAAAAAAGGTGTTTTCTATGGACAAAAATATATTGCTAAAGTAGGAATTCCTTCTTTTGTCTGAAAAGTGGCATCCCTGAATAGTTTATGCTCAAATAAAAGTGAGTTTTGCCAAAAGTTGTGCAGACAAACTTGTGACATCATATTTTGCTCTCACTTTTATAAGAATTTGACTGGTTTACACCTGGGGAGCATTTCATGAAGAGTGATTTTCACTGACAGCTGTTATAAGCTACTGAAAATCCTCGCATCTGATTGGCTGAGAGCAAATTAGTCAATGAAAAGCACTGACAAGACTCTTCATGAAACGCTCGCCAGCTTGCATCCAGGAGAACAAAAAAAAAACAACCCTTTTTGCCTATATATGTTCATCCCCCCCCCCCCCCCTCCCCATGTACTATTCATTCATGCTACTTCAAATGTGAACAAGCCTTTAGTCAACATTTTACCCTGGTAAGATGGAAAACTTATTTGTGACAGTGCAGCACTCTATTCTGCAAGGAATATTGTCTCCTAGTCTATTGTACATCTTCATCCATAAATAATGGTGGACCTCATTGCAAGCCTTCACTGAACAACCTTATAAATATTCCTTGTTTTTATGAATAGCTTTTGTAGAGTAGGAAAGAGACAGAGGTAATGATTACACGCTATAACTACTACTCTACTAGAAGAGAAGCTGAATAGAACAATGGAGGTGAAATATTCCTGGAATAAGAAATATTCTGCAATTCTTGGTGTTCATATTAAAATTAAATTTAAAATCTAACAAAATCAATCAGCATGTAATAAAGACACAACACAGAAAAGTGGAGGAAATAAAAGTGATACAGTTGATGATATCCAAAAAATATGCAAGACCAGTCTAGTAAAAAGCAAATACATTACAGGCCTATTAACAGGCATGGCTATTAAGAATACTATTTCTATTCAGAAATATATTTTTGGAGAGTTGCTGTTTACTTATTAATCTATTTTCAAAGTAAATCAAGTATTTGGGAAATTTTGTGGTACATTCATGCCATCACACAGGTTTTTGAGGATTCTATTCCGTATACCGGTAAGTTTCATAACTTACACACTCCACTGGTACATTGCTAAAAAGTTAAATATAATTTTTCGACTTATGTGTTTACACTAACCAGTTTTTGTGCTCGCTTTCTCTCTGCCAAGATGTCCTTGATCAAGAAACCTTCAATCCCTTCATGTGTCTCTCCACGTTGACTGAGTCCACAAGCAAATAGCTGCAAGCACAAAATATGAAAATGATCAGTATCTCTAACATTTCATTCTAATTTCTTTTTCCAATCAATACTAAAATAAAAAGTCAAAACACCAGTCTCTACAATGATTTTAAGGAAAGAAAGTACATGTGAAATATAGGAATACTCTGTATAAGAAAATTCTAATTGAAGGTCAGATCATGTAAAGTCATTTTACCATAATAGGTTCGTTCAAACCAGCCAAGTTTTGGGGAAAAGAAATGATAAGCAGAGTATTAAAAATAGTATACTAGTATAGATAACCTGTAACAACTGATTCAAAGCAAAGTCCAGAAGATACTACATTTAAATACAGGTTTATACAACAGTACCGTACCTAAGCCAGGGTTAGTTTTGAATGTTATATAATTTTTAAAATAAGTTTGTTCAGGTCATTCATCATGGGGATGGAAATGGGTTGTTGATGTTAAAATTTTGTTAAAATTCCTTGTAGTTTAGAGCTAATTCAAATTTGGAATATTTCTCCTTACCATACAGTAGTAATGAGCATATATCCCACTTTCTTCATGATGAAGAAATTTGCCATAACGCTCAATTGACTGGGAAGGACTATCACAGAACACACAGCATCCTAAGAATGAAGACAAAATAGTTGAAAAGAGTTTCTCATAAAATACACAATTATGCTGCCAAGGGCAATGCTTTTGCTGGAGATATATATATAAGACCTCTTGTTATACATGGTGAAGATAAACTGTACTTGACATGAGGCTTTTGAATTTAAAATCAATGCTAATACCGTATTTTCCGGCGTATAAGCCGCACTATTTTTACCCCAAATGAGGTGGAAAGTCGGGGGTGCGGCCTATGCGCAACCACAGACAATTTATGACCCTCCTTCAAACCACTGTAAAAAGTGCAAGAATTCGTGTGGATGGGACTACAGTTAAACTACTGTATTTTTATCAATGTGATTATTACTCAAGCATTAAAATGTTTATCATAAATTTTGAAATAAGATCTAGAAAAATAAATAAATCTCGGAAATAAACAACCTGGTATGATCTCCAGACATTGGCAAGCAAGAGGCACTCAACTCGATATATGAAGCGCAACTGTACTAGTATCACTCTCGCGCTGACAGAACATATACGCAACGTTTGCAAGGCAAAGTAAGTACCACTGAATACTTTAACACACTATAGACAGGCTCTTTCGGTAATGCATCAGGTCTGTCATAGAGTTACAATCGTTATTTGTATGTAAGTTGATGGGTTTCTGTATATTCAGAGTGCGCATTAAACCACCGCGCTAAATGGTGTATTTGTATCTTTCGATGGTCCCCTCGCGGAGATGTATGGTGAGCAGGTGAGTATTGCAGCGGATTTTTATAGCGCACGAAGGCTAGGTTGATGTCTTGACCATACATATTTGAGGTTGTGTTTTGCATGTCGTGCACTTGGCCATGCATATTTGAGCTTGTGTTTTGCGTGCCGTGCGCTAGGCCATGTATATTTGAGCTTGTGTTTCGCATGCCGTGCACCAGCATGTGCGTGCACATGAACAACTGAACTAGGAAAACGTCTTTCTAGATGTTCTTGTTCGAGTTCTCAGTGGCTGTTCCTAGTTCGGCCGAATCGGCTGGTTATCACACAACGTGTCGAAACCCTCGGCCTCTTCATATTACTTTGTCTTCACAAATCTCTTAAAAACTAGTTTTGAGGAAAAAATCAATCCAAGTAAGATATGTTTACTTGATTTTTTGAGGTATAGAATTTTTTTTTCCATTCTGTTTATGATTGCCTCAAGTTTAGAATTGAATGGAGGACTAATTGTCCCACTTGTATTTGAGCGTTTCAAGTAGGGGAAAGTTATGTGCACATACCGCAAAAGCCAGGCCTACAGTAGTGTACGTGTGTGCTGTTTAAGAACCTCTGATTTTCTTCCTCTTAATAAGTCTTACTGACAAGAATGCAAAGACATCTTTGAATTACTGTCTTTAAAAAGTCAATGCAGTAAAAAATCTAAGCATTTACTTTCCTTTCTATGTATTTTCTGGGGCAAGTTTTCTTGTGATCTACCTTTCCCCTGCATTTTTTCTCCCTCCCAAATGAGTTGTCAAAATTGGGGTGCAGCCTATGCGCCGCTGCGGCGGATACGCCGGAAAATACGGTACTACCATTATTATCATTATTTTCAGGCATGAAATACGTCTAACATGAATTTAAAAATTTCCTGATATTGATAGATAGTGTACATATAAAAATCATCAAACTTTAAACAGCCATTTTCAATCCTCAAATTAGAATTTCTTAATTTACTCTTAAAAAAAAGTAGTTAAAATAAAAAGAAAAAAGTGTAATCTCACACTAATGACTATACTACAATAAGCAATTAGTGAAAATTAGCAACAACAAAAAAAAAAAAAAAAAAATGTTTTTAAAAAAATACATAATAAATATCATATAACCAATGGACAGTCATAACCTCTTATACCTTCAGGGATGGCTACTGAAGTAGGAACTGCTGGGTCCATTTTCTAGCATCCTCGTTAAGAACTCATTTGCAGCAGTAAACTGTTCAGCAAATTTTATCTGCAATATAGAAAAAAAAAAGGGTGACAAACATCATCATCATAATCACCATCACTATCATTATCATTAATATTATCATTCTTGATAATGGTTCTGGTTCTGGTTGTGTACTGCATAAACTCCTCAACTGGGATGTAACATGCAGGCACAGTTGACTGAGCAGTGTGCTTAATTTGGGAAATGGGCTCTATTGATTATTTCGCCCATATTAAGTTTTTGTATGTTTTCTTGATTAATATCATTACAATTATTTTCATAATGATACTTAGACTGTAGATTCAGGGCCTTTCAGGTGAATCTCTGTGCTTAAAAACCTGTATACCCAGTTGTTGGGTGTCCGGACAAGTTGTGTATCCAGACAGTCGATTTTAAACAGACATTTGAAAAAGTTTACAAGCAATATTTCTTAAATTTTTGAACACAAATGTTAGACAATATCATAAAGAACAAAAAAATGATGATGATTAGCACTATTCAATGCATAGTTTTTGTTTAATCCAAAGACAAAAAAAAGGCATAATTTTTGTTACGTGTCCAGACACCCGACCCCCCATCCTACTTGGGGAAATCTGCATTAGTGCTAAAATGCTAAAATTTGTGGATATTTTTTTAGAGTTGAAAAAAAGAATAAACCCAAGGCTCGACATTAGCGGTGGCCCGGGGCCACCAAAATTGGCTCCCGGGCCACCATTTTTCAAAAAGTGATAAGTTTGGTGGCCCGAATCGGGCAACCAGAAAATTCTAAGTTAACACGATTTACGTGCATGTTAATTGTACACATTTTAGCTCCTTCCGCCATCCGAATTGCAAGTCAATTTGTTCGCAGTTCATCAGCGACGACGCAGTTTGAGTTAGCACAACATCACTCTATTGCACCTGGATCTAGATGCGGTGAGCTAGCCGACCTCAAATGAAAGTTAGATTAGTCTTATGGCAGTATATGTAGGCCTCGGTCTGCTGCGGCCGTGTGTATTTTCCGCGCACCACACCAGGCCTGTTTCGAGTCTAGTACACGATTAAACATCCGAAAATGTCACTACACGAATAATAGAATTTCTATCGACTGCTCGGATACATAGATTGAACTTCAGAATGATCCATCAAAAATGCGATATCATTAATGAAATCAAGAATGTTTCTCTCCATTTCAAAGTTTTGAGGTGTGATGATGTCATTCAGTTGCCTTAAATTCACATGAGAATATTTTTTTTGATCACCAAACTCTTATTTCTCACGCAGCGAAAACAAGTGTTTTCAATAATATTCGACAGTCGTAAGCCCTAATGTGTGTGTGTGTGTGAGAGCGACTTAATCGCGCATTGCACCATCGTTCACCACAGCGATATGCACCGTAAGCAAGTGAGCTCACTAACGTAATCAAAGATAAGCTATCACAGTCAGTGTGACAAAATATTTTGGAACATAGCAATGAACGAAGATGAAAGGATATTACCAAGAAAAAAAAAAAACATTCATACTTGCAAGTAAGCGCTTATTTGTTAGTTATATGCCCTTGCTGGCGATTTGTGATGGGGATTTCAATCATTGGAGTTAGATTTCAAATAACTGCTAAAGCGCTTTCATCGTAAATGTATACGTAGTTTCAACACGGCCGAATGGGATTGTGTGCACTGACTGTTAATGTTGGGGCATAAACGACGGCCAGGCCGTCGATGCCCCTACGACTGGCCGCGATGCCCTCCAAAAAAGTGATCAATTCACGGCGTGCCCTTTCTTTTCAAGCTGGCCGTCGTGCCATTTTCCGTAAGTCATAAAATGCCCTACTTCCGACTGCAAAATTGCCCTTTCTTTTCAAGCTGGCCGTCGTGCCATTTTCCGTAAGTCATAAAATGCCCTACTTCCGACTGCAAAATTGCCGAGGCTGATTTTAGAGCAAAACCAAGGTCTACTAAGTGCTAATAAATAATTTTGATCGAAAACGCGCCTCCGGCCCATCCAAACAAGATCCCGTCTCACGTAAAAAATGCTTCATTTCGATATCACAAGTAAATCCGTGCGCACACGTAATGCACCTATAATGTACGTTCATGTAAATGTACCGTAAGTTTTAATTTCACGCGCGCACTTTGGCCGCATCGATAGCTGCTATCGCTATCTATTTTTATGTGTCATTTGAGCTTTGAGTTTAGGAGTTTCACTCCTATTTTTTGTTCTGTTTGAGTGAATTTAGAAGTGGTTGTTTATTTTTTACGGATATATCTGTGGATTAACTGATTTTGTTTGATTTTATTTGATCGGAGGGCTTAGGCTCTTCTGTTACTTGTTTGAGCCGAGCGCTTCGCCTTCGAGTCGACTTTGCTGTAGGACGGGTGGGTGTGTGTGTGTGTGTATGACTGTGGATAACTTTGTGAATGACCAACTTTGCGTGCCTGGTCGATTATGAAAATGATAGCTATGTGTCTTTCTGCTTTGTTAGACATTGAATGAAATAATTTTATGAATAGCAAGCAAGTATTGCACCCAAAGAACCTGCTGTACAAATGTTTCCTTTTCCTTCTTTCTTTTTTTAAGTCTTATTATGAAAGACATTCCCCCCTCGGCCCTGATGAAAGAAAGAAAAAAAAATTGCTATGTAAAGGAAGGACATGCTGAAACAATTCAAAACACTACATACAAAATTACTAACATTTTTTAAACACTTACCCTATCAGTATGGAAGGATCTTAAAGAGATTTGAAAGAAACTTTCATGGATAAATCCCACACACAAAACTCGATAAAAATGGAACCAACATATTTATAAGTATAACACAATTAATCTGTTTCCCATGTTCAGGTTTGTTCATTATAAGGTCCAAAACACACTACCTGCAGGGAAATATACATTTTCTAAATTTTAGAGGCTGTTGCTGATGCGACATTGTTTTGATACACATCTTTAAAAAAGTACGCAGAAAATTTTTTGGCCTTCGATGCCCTTTTTAAAAAATGATTTTGGCCTTGGTGCCCTTCTTAGTGGCCTTTTAGTGCCCTTAAAAATTCGAGGCGTTTTAAGGCCAAAGTGGCCTTGCCCTAAAAATGACGAAATTTAAGGCCTAAAAAAGTGTTACGCTCCACTTCCGGGTTGGCGCCATCTCTTGCTGATGAATAATTGAAACATGATTTCACCAATTATCAATGAAATATCAAGCAAATGCCGATTTATTTGGCTTTATTTGACCAGGATTTTTTATTCGGTCCTCACAGAAATAGGTAGGAGGCTGTGATTTGAATTTTTATGAACTGGACAAGCAATACAGTTCTTTTCAAAGCTGCTTTATTGCCAAGTTTCTTTATGAAAATCGGACAGAATCGGAAGAATCATAAAATAATCTGCAAACTTTATCATTGAATATGATCATTTCAGGACATAGGAGGGTAAAACAATAGGTTTTAACCATTCTAACAACGTTTTATTATAATCATTAAATTTCTTATGTTTTTCTTTGTTTTTTCGGGCCACCAAATTTCATTCTCGGGCCACCAAAAAAGAAAAAAATGATAATTTTGGTGGCCCGAATCCCGCATTTCAACCGTATCAACGAGCTACCAATACGAAACAACAACAACAAAAACATCGTTCGTACGTATATGCCCAAACGTACGTACGTGGTCGATCGTTTGAATACGGCCAGTTGAAATGCGAGTCGCAAATTCGCTGATCTCCAGCTCCCTGCGAAAAGCGCGGAGGCGAGCGCGAACAGAGCTAGAGATAGAGGTTGGCTGCGGCAAGATTTTCAACCGAGAGGACCTAACGTTAGGACCCTGAATTCACCTGAAAATGATGAGTGAGAAGAAACAAGACTAAACGTTGGTAAACTGTATACTCTATACTGTATTATGATATATGTCACATCCATGAAAAAATGTGACAATCATTAATTTGAGAGAGTTTAGGGCCAGTAAGTTTAGGGCCAGATTCCGGATGTCCCACACCGGGCAAGGAGGCTAACGACGACTGTTAGTGTTAGAGACAGAACACTTCAGTCTAGGTCTAGATGCTAGATGTCTCCGGCTAAGTAAGTTTAGGGCCCGATTCCGGATGTCCCACACCGGGCAAGGAAAAACTTTCCGCTGCCCTTCAGAGCGGTGTGACATTATAGATTACAATTTGCTATTTTCGGTCTCGCGGGCCTTCGGTGAAGTGGGTTGTCACCAATCTCCCAGTCCATGCAGTCATGATATTGATACAGACCACGTCCAAGGTCCACGGCCACGGAGCTCGCGCTCGGAGTCACACACTCGTGTAGATACTGTTTTGCAAACCTCATCACCAACACTGATTGATAACTGGTTACAACTGCCCGTTTTCAAGTGACTTTCTTGGCATATCGTTCCCTTAAAACATCAATAAATACAAACATTTCAAACTATAAAAACCCAAAATGTGAAAAATTATTCATATCATACGCTTACTAGGATTTTACTATTATAAACTAGGTCATTTAAAATAAATTTACCTTGACAAAACAAACTTGCCGCAAAATCAGACGGGATGACCTTTGACCGAGGACGTTGTGAGCGCGCGCGCCAGCTGTTGGTCTCCCTCTGTCAGTCTAGAAAACTGCATGCCCTGGGAACCCTGGGAATAGCACGTTGATGGATCTCGAACAAGGTCACGTGTGTCGATCGGGGGGGGGGGGGGGGGCATATTCCCCCAATATTTTAGGTAGGAGGGATGGCCTGTATTATCATCCCCAAATAATCCATGGTCAAAAATGACAAATATTGAATGATTGTGGTGGTGATAATGATAATGATGATTATTCGTAACTAAGATTTTACCATCGACATCGTCATCATTTTCTCTTTTATTTTCATAATGCCCATCTTATTTACGGTATGTAAACAGCTAAATTTGGGATAAAAATAGATGATCACATGTATGGTACACTGCAGTAATGAACAAAAGCAAGAATTCAAAAGAAATTATGGAATTTAGTCACAAGTATTATTAAAATACATATTAAGTTAACATATTACAGAATTTCCTAAAAGGCCACTGCACTTTCAAATGTGAGGGTAAGTTGGAAAAATTCCGTACCATGGGAGGGGGATACCCACTCCCATACCTCCTCCTATCGGCATGCCTAGAGGGTGTGGGGGCAGGGGCGTAGACAGCGAGGGGGGGGGGTGAGGGGTATGCATCCCCCACCTCACAAGGTGGGGGATGACATGTACAATCATCCCCCCAGGTTTTAGGGAAGGATGTTTGCTTACAATTATACTGAATTAACATGTTTAGAAATGATAGGAACAGCAATAATGATAATAATAATTATTATCATTATAACAACAACAATAACAGTAACAATAATAATGATGATAATAATAATAATAATAATAATAATAATCATAATAATAATAATAATAATAATGATGATAATAATAATAATAATAATAATAATAATCATAATAATAATAATAATCATAATAATAATAATCATAATAATAATAATAATAAGTAATGTATCATTATTGTTATTATTATGCCTATGACAATAACAACAGTTATCATCATCATCGTCGTCGTTAATCTGACTAAAATGACGATTACTATCATAACTATATCGATCATTATTCTGATTTATGTAGTTATTTATATAACTTCTGGGTAATTTCGGCGCTGTCACAGTTTTCTAAAGTGGTTTAAAAAAAAAAAAAAGATGAATAGCATGATGCAAATATGCAATGTGTGTCAGTCCATATTCTATATTCGTTTGTCACGGTGTGTATATATCTTCTATTTAAGTCTGTGCATCATTGGCATAAATCCCGGGGGATGGGAGGATATATCCCCCACTTTTTTGAGAGGGGGGATGGCGTGTACAAATATCCCCCCGCCCCACTTTTTAAGGAAGAAATGATATTTGAATTAATCGTTAATAAAAATTTTCATAATCTGTCATATAAACAACCATTGTATGTTAGAATTTCTATTTGAAAATGCTATTTAAGACCAGAAAAGCGTCTATTTTTGGCTCGCTCGCTTCGCTCGCTCATCATATTCTAGAATTTTTTTGAAAATGTGATGGAAAACAAGAAGAGTGGTTATTTTTGGCTCGCAATATAAAAATTAAAATGTGTGTAAGGGGGTCTGTGCAGGGGGGTGAGGGCATGTGTTTATACTTAAATGTGAGTTCGACAGAAAAAAAATCGTCAAAAAGGTCGATCATCCCCCCCCCCCGCCTCCTCAAAGTGGATTTACACAGGTGCTGTGCATTCGGGTGTGTGTGTCTGGGTGCGTGTGTGTGTTTGGGCGCGTGTGCGTGTGTGTGCATTGTGTGCGTGTGCGTGTGCGTGTGTGTATCCGTATATGAAATTGATCCTCGATTTCATGTGAACGGCAAATCATCACCCCCCCCCCCCCAGGTGTAAGAACCTGTCTACGCCACTGTGTAGGGATACACATCCCGGACACATCGCCACTAAATGCGCCACCTCTGTAGGCAAAATAGAAGGAAGGAAAGGAAATATAGAAAGAGAGAAGCGTATATTGTAGGAAAACTGCAGGGCAGCGCTCCAGGGTATTTTGGTAGGGGGCACCAGCGTAAATCCACTTTTAGGGTTGGGGGATGATCGACTATTTTGCCGATTTTTTTTTTCTATCGAACCCACGCTTAAGTATAAACACACACCCTAACCCACCCGCACCGGACCCCCTTTCACATATTTTAACTTTTATTTTGCGAGTGAGTGAAGTGAGCGAGCCAAAAATTACACTAGCTTCCAGTTTTTAATCTCATGCATTTTCAAATAAAAATTCTAAAATATGATGGTCGTTTATGACAGATTATTATTTTACTAACTGATTAATTAGAATATCATTTCTTCCTTAAAAAGTGTGTGTGTGTGGGGGGTGATGTTTGTACACGCCACCCCCCTTGCGAAAAATTGGGGGATATTCCCCCCCCCCCATCCCCCGGAATTTACGCCAGTGGTAGGGGCACAAGATAACCCATAGGTGAGTTTATTTACATTTTAAATGAACAAATAGAGGTGCTATATATTTGCATGTCCTCTCTTTCCGCATGCTCTTCTTTCTTCTTCTTCCTCTTTTTTTTTCTTCCTATTCTTTTTTTCTCTTTTATTCTCTTTTTTTTTATTAAGGCACTTGAAAATTTTTAGGGGGGCCGTTGCCCCCTGTCCCCCTGCCCCCTGTAGCGCCCTGTAGCGGAAACGATCCCGTATGTGAATATTATACGATGGAGCGCAGCGAGCCGCCCTTTTCCATAGAATGAGTGTTATTTTGTCATCAAAATACATTTAAACATATAAGAATATCTTTACTATGTATTCGATTGTCTATATGCCGAAAAGGCGAAACTATCCTTCATCTAATCGAGCGAGGCATATTATACACTATTTTTAATTGTAGAAGGTGTTATTTCGTCATCAAAAATGCACTCCTAAAAGATATCTAAACATTCAATCACCTATTTGCCAATAATTATTATGACTCTATTTGGGCACCTCGCTTGCCGTCTGAAACCATTCTGTTCTACCAGGGCGAAGCGAGCGACCGACAAAATTTTTTCTATATGAAGAATCCAGTCTGAACTCGATGAAGGGCTGGGTAACCTGATAACTGGACGACCCCATCATCAAGGTACATTATCGTCGGTATACAGAAAGCGCGCCAATTGGGTAATATCAAAATTTGCCAAGGATGGTAGGATCAAGCAAGAATACCGACAAAGTACAGCCGGGACAACCCTTCCTGACCCAACATGGTCCATCATCCCCCCCCCCCCCCCTCCTGACTCCACGTCTGCACCGTATAGTACCCGCAAACCCAACGTCGGAGCCTCTCTTTCTCTCTCCGACACTTCTCTTCTCTTTACCTTGTCATCGCTGTTTTTCTAATCCATTTTCTTCCTTGTTTTCCTCTTTTCCTTTTCCCCCTCTCTTGTCTCTCTTTTCTTTTTCTTTTTCTTTCTTTTCTTTTTCTTTTCTTTTTCCCTTTTTTCTTCTCTCCTTTTCTTTTTTCTCTTTCCTCTTTCTCTTCTTTTTCCTTTTTTCTTTTTTTTTCTTTCCCCTTCTCATTTTTTCATTTTTCCCGACGGTAGCGTAGATTTAGCGACGATAGCCTGAGCAGTGTGGGGGGGGGGGGGTGTCACACTCCCCACACCCTCCCCGTTATCGACGGCCCTGGCCCTTCCAACAATGCGATCCATCATGGATTATTGGGAATGATACCTCTCCCCAGTTTTACATTAGGGGGTAAGTCACTGTCAGGCCCGTAACTAGGATGTTTACGGGGTTCGACTTCGGAAATAGTGGACCTTTTTGAGGAAGTGACAATTGCGAGCGCGAAGCGCGAGCGGACATTTTGGTTTATAATAACCTGAAGGCAAAGCAATTTTGCCTATCATTTATTCTTGAACTCCTTCTAAAACTGATGATAACCTAATTAACCTCCCCCTAATAATGCGAGCGCGAAGCGCGAGCGGAAAAATCCCCATAAAATGAATTATACTTCTTTGTAATTCTGTCTTATAACTCTCAAAATAAAAGCATGCGAGCGTGAAGCGGAAATTTTGCCATAGACCGGCCCCTTTTTTTGTTTTGTTCAAGCGAACATCCCCCCCCCCCCCCGTTACGGGCCTGGTAATCAAAAGTTTCATGAGTTAAAGTTACATGGTAGTATTTATTTATTTATTCATTTTTGTTTTGCTTTTTTTTTTCTTTTCTTTTTTTCTTCTCTCTCTCCCCCTCTCTCTTTTTATTTGCTCCGCCAATAGGGGGGGGGGGGGCGGCCGCATCGGCTCCCCTGGGTCCGCCTATGTATAATGTGGGAATGTTTTTATTCTTGTCCCCTTCCGTCTTAACCTCCCCCTAATAAATGCGAGCGCGAAGCGCGAGCGGAAAAATCCCCATAAAATGAATTATACTTCTTTGTAATTCTGTCTTATAACTCTCAAAATAAAAGCATGCGAGCGTGAAGCGGAAATTTTGCCATAGACCGGCCCCTTTTTTTTTGTTTTGTTCAAGCGAACATCCCCCTTCCCCCCCCCCCCCCCCCCGTTACGGGCCTGGTACATGCTAGTATTTATTTATTTATTCATTTTTGTTTTGCTTTTTTTCTTTTTTTTTCTTCTTTTCTTTTTTTCTTCTCTCTCTCCCCCTCTCTCTTTTTATTTGCTCCGCCAATAGGGGGGGGGGGGGGCGGCCGCATCGGCTCCCCTGGATCCGCCTATGTATAATGTGGGAATGTTTCTATTCTTGTCCCCTTCCGTCTCGCATGTGCAACAAAATGTAGGCTGCTGCTCAGCCTGCCCTTGCTTCTGGTTTATAAGGCCCTGTCTACCAGTAGTTTAAAATGTAGCCACATTATTTTGATTGAGATGAAACCACTCAACAATTGAAGAGCTTGCTTCCAAAAGGCACTATATCGAGATTTTTTTCAAAAAATCAAAGTTTAGTTACTAACATCATTGTGCTTTTCAGCCGGAGTAATTTGCTATGAATAAAATTTTTGAAGCTAAGTTATCCAAATATATAGAAGAGATAGTGCTTTGTATTAAGTATATTGATTGACACGTGTGCAAACTCAGGATGCCTTTTCTCTCATGTTATAAAAATTGATTTAGTGCCTTTTGGAAGAAAGCTCTCCGATAATCATTGATCCACTTTCTGACTTTGTCCAGCGCAAGAGAGCAATGAGGTTAAGGAAAAAAACACTTTATCAATAATTATGAATCATCATTATTACACACTCACTAAGTGGCAAACTTGGTTTATTGGCTTTTATTACCGAAGCTAACATGTAATGTGTTAAAGTAAATAACCTTGGAATGATAAGACCCTACCTGTAGTTTGGTGCACATTGCACAGCCTAATGAAATATAGGCCTTCATACTTTTGACATTTATTTTCACTGTTTGCCCGGACGCATACTGCTACATCGAGTCGATATTGTGTTACAGGTTCATGTAGAGGTGCCGTGGTCGAGTGGTCTAAGGCGCTTGACTGCAGACGCGAAAGTCGGCGGTTCGATCCCCGGCACAGCACTTATGCCCTTGAGCAAGGCATTTTTTGTTTTTATCTACATTGCTCTTTTATCGTACATCAAATAAATGAAAATGCTATACTGATACCAACGTGTGCACGTATCTAAAATAATAATAATAATGATAATAATGATAATAATAAAAAAAATAATAATCAATTAGAACTGTTAGACCCTATATTTTTGTTAACACACCATTTCCCCATCCTTAGTCTAGGACTTTGTGTAGTCTCGTGTTTTTTAGGGTACAGGAACTTGTTCAGTGGTAAATTTTTCGAGAAGAGGCTGGATTTTTTTTTTTTTTTAAGGGGGTGATTTTGACCATTGTATAGAACTCGTTAAGGGTGATTTTGGAAAATCCATGGTCACGCACAGTGGGGTACTACTAGCCATGTTTTTTTTGGGGGGGGGGGAGGGTCGAGGACTGTGCTATGAACGGATTAGGTGGGGTCCAGCTGCTAACGAGCAAAAAAAAACACACACACACACACACACAAAAAAAAAAAAAAAAAGGAAGAAAAAAAATCCTCAAGGGAAACGAAGAAGGGAAATCGGCTAGAAAATATTGAAGAGATACAAACAATAAATCATCACAACAACAACAATAACAACGAAACTTTGGTTGTGAAAATTTTAGGGGCAGCAGCAGCAGCCCCCAATCCCCCTCCCACTAGTACGCCAATGTTCACAAGTGTGTACGGGAATTATACTTACCCCCCTCCCCTCCCCCTCCCCCTCCCCCCTCCCCCCCCCCCCCTCCGATTCCATCCTCGGGCCTTCAAAATTGTTTTCTTTTTACTCAAGCTCTCTCAGAGCCACCGTACCACAGTAAATTTCGAATTTCGAAAGGAGAGCTGTA
Source organism: Echinometra lucunter (assembly GCA_029962745.1). NCBI lineage: Eukaryota > Metazoa > Echinodermata > Echinoidea > Camarodonta > Echinometridae > Echinometra > Echinometra lucunter. Next base: position 40,939,236 of record CM057152.1, read on the forward strand.
AAATGACTTCGGAAAATGTTGCATTTTATGCTCGTTTGAAGAAAATACAAGAGTTGCAGCATAAGAGGTGAGTCGAATACAACCTTACACAAGTTGAAGATTCTTACTTATTGAAGTTATTTTTTAATGTTTTGAAATGATTTTGTTATACATGTGTAAATTATATTCTATTAGTCTGCTAGTCTCTTGAGCGTACTAACTATCGCCAGCGTCAACCAACTGCATAACGTAACGGCCAGGAGCGGGCGTAGACAGGGTGACCTGGCCGCTGCGCCAGCTGGTGCGGTATTAAGGCAAAATGCATGGCAATGTCAATGACTCAGCTCACTCAGTCATGTCAGTAGTGCTCGGTTAAACCTCGCACAAAGATGTGCTGTAACATGCAAATTACTGACAATAGGAGAGTAGTGTTCTCTGTCCAGTTTATGAGACAGACATGACAGACAGAGGAGCAATTTCTACTGACTGTTATCATGGTCATGACTGTCACCAGTCTAGACCGAAGTGTTCTGTCTCAAACAGTCGTCGTTAGCCTCGTATTTTGGTGGGGTCGGCACTCCTCCTTTTTAGAGACAGAAGCGCCCCATTGCGTTGTGCATGCAATCTCATTGTCATGGGCACGACAATGAAAAACTACCTCAAACAGCATTTTTTCCCCCTTTATTCATGAATATAAAAATATTGTAGGTGCCTATTTTGTCATTTTGGTTTCTCCTTGTTTACATTCCTTTTCTGTTCTTCAGTTGAAATTAGTTCATTTAAGTTCAAGTTTCAATAGATGTTATGTTGCCATTCTCCTCATCAGCCTCTGCCCTACTTCTCTCGCCACCTTCATTCCTTTCCTATTCAGATGTGTCCATTCATTCCATCCACACATCTGGTTCTTTTGTTGAACATTCTTCATTACATAATCACCCAGTCATTGACTCATCTTCATCCTAGTTATTTTCTGATTGGTTCTCTTAGTGAATTAGGTTGTTACATTTTAGTTGGATCCTTCCATTTTCTCTATGTTCATTGGTTTAGTATGTTTGAATATTTATAATGTTATGTTTCCTTAGTTACTGTTTTGATGTGGGCCAAGCAGCCTTATGCTATAAAAGCATATGTTTATGTGTAGTAAAGATATAGATTAAAACACACAGACAGATAGAGACTACAACCACCAGACTCCTTCATCTTTATTTTCATCTCCTGAGTTCCTGTAACATTTGAGTTTGCTGAATGCTAAATGTTTGCTGTTTGAACTTTATTTTCACTTCACATTAACTGTATATTTTACAACCCTACAATATCATTATACACTACAGAGTAGACCTATACAATGTAGCTTACCGATTTTATGTTTAATTCCTTTTAACTCTCCATTTTCAGGTAAATCCAGGGTCCTAACGTTAGGTCCTCTTGGTTGAAAATCTTACAGCAGCCAACCTCTATCTCTGTTCGCCTCCGCGCTTTTCGCAGGGAGATCAGTGAATTTGCGACTCGCATTTCACCGTATTAACGAGCGACCAATACGAAACAACAAAAACATCGTTCATACGTATATGGCCAAACGTATGTGGTCGATCGTGTGAATACGGCCGGTTGAAATGCAAGGAGTCGCGAATTCGCTGATCTCCCTGCGAAAAGCGCGGAGGCGAACAGAATTTGTCGGTGCGCCCCACCTACTGCCAGTACTGGCCGTGATGCCCTTCTCAAAATAAGAAGGTTTACGGCCACAAAATTTTCTGAGTGGCCTTGATGCCCTCCAATCGAAGAAACTACTACATTTCAAAAAAAACCCCCAGACTTTTCCTTTTTATTTTGTGACAAAATATTGAAAATCATGACAAAATGCACCCATTTTCAACAACAGGAGCCACCCTCAATAAAAGTTTGCGATATCGTCATGATCGTATAGGGCCAGAACTGCTCAGTCCCACATGTGTTTGATGATGTACCAGTGCAGTCTTGTGTGTAGACAGTGTAATGTATGTGTAAGTGCAAGTAGTGAATGACCTGGTGGTTCCTACCCTGACTTCTGATTATCAAGGTTATTTTTGGTCTACTCTTGAGTGCCGTTATTTTAATAAAATTTTGATATAGTGTGTGGATTTTATTTATCAAAATGTCAGTCAAACTTATCTTGAGTAGTATCTGAACATCATTACTATTTAAAGAAGTGCACGCCGCCGATGTTTTTAGTCAGCTGCTTTGGGCTTTAGGCCTTCCTTCAGAGTCAATTGCTCCCCTAGCTCTGGGGGAGTTATCCTGCAGAAACTGCTCATTGGGCTGTTGATTTCAAGATTTTTCAGTCGTGGTAATAGTTTATTTTTCAGCTTTTTGGGCATTGTAAGGTTGATATTTGATGAAATAATCACTTTTAACATATTTTTTTAAAGATATGTGATATCTAGAAAAAAATTAGAACCCCCAAAGATGAAACTTTATTTCTGTGAAGTTCTGCATTTTAAAATTACTTTGTCTTGGGTTAGGGTATAGGAAGTGATGTAAATTTACTTAGGCCTACATGTACTTGCACCGAGTGTGTACTCAATTAAACATGTAAACCATTTATAGAGCTGGTACACTTACACAAGTGCCAGGTTATCATCGGGGGGGGGGGGGGGGGGGGGGCACTCAATTTTTATGTTTACAGGGGTGTGCCTCAGCTCAGGTCAGCCAACCCCCAAAGTGGGGTCTATACACCGGCGTAAATCCACTCTGAGGAGTGGGGGGGGATGATTGACTTTTTTGACGATTTTTTTTCTGTCGATCTCACACTTAAGTATAAGCACACACCCTCACTAACCCCCACAGACCCCCCTACACACATTTTAATATTTATTTTGCGAGCAAGCGAAGCGAGCGAGCCAAAAATACCACCTTTTTTGGTTTTCAATCGCATTTTCAAATAGAAATTCTAAAATATGATGGTTGTTTATGACAGATATTCAAAGATTTTACTAACGGATTAATTAAAATATATTTTCTTTCTTAAAAAGTGGGGGGATATTTGTACACGCCATCCCCCCCTCTCCAAAAAGTGGGGGGGATATATCCCCCCCATCCCCCCGCGGGATTTACGCCAGTGGGTCTATAAGACTAAGGAACAACCATGATGTAGAGATCAATGGGAATGACTAGTTGGGGAACATAGGGCCTCGGCTTTGGCTTTGGAACTCCACTCCACAGGCCCTATGGTATCATTCTTATCATAAGATTATAGACTTGCAAAAAGGTGAGGGGGGAGGGGGGCAGTGCAGCCACCCATCCTTCACAGCCCTGAACTTAACACTTTCTCATGTACACCACAATGCATCAAATATCTCATTTACTCTAATGTTTCACCATGCCTAGATTGAAAGAGCAGTACAAGGACAAGGTTACGCCGTAACGCCGTAACCTTGCCATAGGATGAGGGCATCACCTTGCATAAACCTGATATAGTGGTGATTATTTTTGTTTTCTTTTTCTTTTCTCATGCAGGGAGAGTAAAAGACTGGATCTCCAGAGGCGGTTTGATAATTATGTCATGTCAGATCAAAATTTGTAAGTTATATTTCATTCTTGTTAGAAAAATATCATTTTAGCCATAGACATGTTTTTTGTGACTGTACTGTAAAATCCATGAATTTGGGGAGATGAGAAAGAAAATTCAACCTGCAGTGGAAGTGCGAATGAATGTATTATTGATGTTTTATGATCATTGACATGCATTGTAGGGAATATTGTTGATTACAACAAACATGAAATTTTCCTTGCATGAGGAAGACCAAATTAATAATTTAGTGTTCTTTTCGTTCTTATTGATCTTAGGTCTAAAGAAAAACAACCTTTTTTCTCTGATACTTCTGTGTCCAGTCAGACTAACTGTCTGACTTCATAGAAAAATAAGAGTAGATCTTGTACTGTTCTGTATTTAACAGACTTAACTTTGCCATGCCCAATGATGTTTTGACACTGGTAGACAAACTTCATATTAAAGCTTGCCACAATGGAAGATACATGTAACCTTTCTAAATTTTTGCCTCCATTGAAGGTCTCGATTGCGGGCTGCGAGACTGCAAAGTTACTGGAAGAAAGTCTGTGAAGATGAGAGAAAGAGTAAAGCCAGGAATGAAGAACTGCTCCGTGACTTTGAGAGAGTAGAGGCTCATATTGCTACTCTATCTAGCAGGACTGAGAGGCTTAGACTTCTTAAGGTTAATATGAAGTGACCAATTTGATAACATTCAATTTTTAGATTCAAGCAATGCTTTACACTAATGTTTTTGGAAGAGGTTCCGGATTGAAATTCTGTTCTCTGCATGTATTGAGGCTTGAGCGAAAATCGTTCAGATTCGGGGGTCTAGACCTACACTGTCGCATGTGCCAATTAATGTCATCTCCTGTCTTAAAGGCCAAGTCCACAGCAAGATGAAGTTCATTCCAACAACAAAAAATCCAAACAAAACAGTGAAAATTTGATGAAAACTAGATGCAAAATAAGGAAGTTATAAATTTTGAATTTTTGCTATTTTTTTTCCTGCTAAACAGTTCCTGGACAGTTGATATGAATATTGAGTGAGTGAGTTGATGTTGTCATATACTCACAATTGTCCATATATTATGTATACAGAAATGACAAAAAGGCTCTATAAAAATGTAAAATTTGTCCTAAATACTCCTTACACGCTTACAAAATGGTATAGTCTAATGTATGTGGACATCATGGACAACTTTTCAGTTTTAGTGAAAAAAATGAAAATTTGCTAAAATTTTTGTTTAGATTATGATGGAGAATAGTGAGTGTATGACATCATCAACTTATTCGTTGAATTCAATATTCATATTGACTGGACAACTGCTTAAGAACTGTTTTGCGAAAAAACTATGAAACTTTGAATATTCATAACATCCTTATTTTGCATCTGATTTTCATCAAATTTTCACTGTTTATTTAGAATTTTCTATTCTGTTTATTGAAATGAACTTCATCTTGCTGTGGACTTGGCCTTTAAAGTTCTTAATCACTAGGAGGGATAATTTAACGTCATCATTGCTATCTTTTGTCCTATTTGCAGATGACACTAACCTATTTTATTCTTATAAGAGCCTTAAGTCACTAGAAAATACCTTGAATGTTGAATAGGATTTCTTTGGGTTTTCTTATTTTGTAGGATCAATATGAAAGGCAGGTGGAATCTATGTTTCCATACTGGAAAGAACAAATGGACATTAAGAGAGTAAGTATAATTGAACAGTGTGTGTACTGATGAAGTTAATTTAGTAATATTTGTGCTGACAGATAATTCATCAGCATCCTTAAAAGCAGTACATAGAGCCAATGAATGAAGAAATTAATGATGGGTGTTGAATTTTAGATAAATCACAGTACATTATGTCATACTGTTCTAATCTTACCAAATGATTTACATTAAAAGTGAAAGAAATTTTATTTTTATATTGACTTTGCAGATGTCCCAAGATCAGAAGAATATTAGTGCATCGATGTCATTTGCTACACCCAACCAGCAATACATGGAGCAGAGTACCATCAATCCCAATGTACAACATAGTACCCTCCAAAATGACACAAGTATGACCTCTGCATCAATGCCCTACCAACAGCCACCATCTGCATCGTTTGATCACATTCATCTTTCTGACAGACTTCAGACCAACTCTCAAGTATTCACACAACCTCAACAGTATTCACAATATAGTGCACCTCAACCAGGTACGGTATCATACAGTATGACTGCACCAGGCACTCACACCAGTTCTGAAGCCCAACTCCCTTCACAGGTCGGAGGTGATGGTTACGAGATAGCCCAGGTACCAGGACTTAATGGGGCAGTATCACAGGGTCAGCCAGCATCCATACCCAGCTCACAGCCAAGTGGACAGTTTCCCTTGACAGCGAGCAGAAAGAGCATGCCTTCTGGTGCAGATGTGCAAGTTCACCCAGTAATCTCTGGACAGACAGAAGAGTCCTCTTCCTTCACTATCAGCTCTGAGAGTCCAAGGTCTCCTCATCACCAGGTTAGACCAGGTGATGGAGCTAGAACTGTACAGCCTCTGCTAGCTGGTCAAGACAGAGAGAGGAGAGAGATTAACGGGGCAACTCTACCAGGGATGGAACCTCATGCTGAGGCTGTGCAGCAATATGGGGATGTCCCTGGTGATGAAGGACAGCATGCAACGTCCAGAGTTATCAGCAGAACAACAAAACCCACTAAGAATCAATTCTTCACTGAGGAAGTGGTGAAAGGATCCTCTGCAGGAGGAGGAGGAGAAAGATTGTCATCAGCTCAAACAGAACCATTTTCATCCAGTGATGGCTCTGATGATGAGAGTCAGGAGCAGATGGATAAGGCACTTTATTCTCCTGAGGTACCTCCAGAACTACCCAAATATGAGAAGCAAGCAAGAGGTCCATCAAGCACAGGCAGGGAGCAAAGTCATATACCAGACCAAGGTTTGTGCTTGGATTTTGACATATTGGAGTACATCAGCATAGCAATTTCTTTGGGGATTGTGGAGAAAAAGAAAATCAATTTGTAGAAAAACTATATCTTCCCCTGGAGAACTTTGCTAGTACATTAATTCTCATGGCTCTCTTGGAGGCATCTGCAGCTAATCTGTTGTTTTAAATCTTTTAAAAATCATTGTGTGGCATATGGAAGTTGTGCAGAGTTAATAAGATGTTACTGTTTTATTTCTGGTGTCATTTTAACTCGGTATGAATGTCTCTTGATTATGTCTCTTGCATGGCATTGTTTCAGATACTATTCATATTTGGAATCTTGTGCTTTAGTTTTCTCAGCCTTATATTGATATGTTTTTCTTATATATCTACTATTTGCTGCTGCAGGACTCTACATTAACTTTTTTGTTGTTTGAGGTCGGTTTAAAATATTTAGAGTCCAAGTTCATGAGACACACAAAAATCAAAATTTTTGAACTATGGAGACCTGGAGATAGAACATGGTAGTCCATGTGTGCTTGTTGCCTGTTGGTGTCAAATCCTTGCATATGAATGGTTGTAACATTATCTTACTATTCTCTTTCTGTTTAACTTCTCTGAAGAGTTCAACAAGATTCCCAAAGCACCTGCAGTGACACATGATGCTCCTGAGACCAGTGGTAGTGAGGAAGACAGTGAGATTGATAGTGAGGTTAGCCTGCCACTCAGTGAAGATCAAGGCAAAGGTGATGGACCAGTAGCAGCAGAAAGGCAGTCCATCAAGTCAAAGTAAGTACAGTCTTAAGCAATGATGGAACATTTGATGGTTACTTGGCATTTCTATGATTCTTATAATCATGGAGGGGCTTGCATGTAAGAACACAAACAATTGACTCACTGGATGCCTTCTCAAAAATTCTAGAATTTGGATTTTGTTCTCACTTTTCTAGATTGTTTTTAGATTTTAAACATTGAATTTATAAAACCTTGAGCCCGTTGCATAAAACTTTTGCCAGACTTTTTTCTGGCAAAAAAAAAGTCTGGCAAATTTTTCTGTAACGGAAAACTGTGGCAATTTTTTTTTTTGCCATAGTTTCATCAAATTTTGCCATAAAAAAACTCCGGCAAAAGTTTTATGCAACGGGCCCCTTGTTTTAAAAATGCTTTTGTTTACATTTGATTTATGATTGTTTGCAACAGTTAATCAAGAAAATAACATTTTCATTTATAAATATATTTATTTATATTCACTCAAAGCATTTTCTCTTCCTTTTTTCAGAGCACCTGAACCTGAGATTGCCAAACCCAACCCTATTGTCCTTACTAATGAAGGATTCTATCTACTGCTGAAAGCTGTTGAAGCTGAGATTGATGCTACAGACTCCCTGGAAGGTATATATGCTACTCTGGCTTGTACCAGGACTATCAGGGATGAAATCGTCAGGTGAGTTTCAGTCTTATGTCAGTCATGATGGTTTATTTTGAGGAAAAAAGATGGGATATCAGACCCCCAACTGTGCATTTGCAAGCCATGTATTTCTGTAGTTTTAATATCCATCTATTTGTTCTACTTCAGATTCATAGTTGAGCAGGGGGGGGGGGGGTTTCTGAGGTGGTTTTTAAGCACATTTCATAACATGTAAGTGGATGAGTGCAAGACATTGTAAGCACAGTCCTTTCCTTGCGTCATCGCCATTCATTTTGTACACGAAAAATATGCTTTAAAAAACCCCTGTGGTTTCCCCGCTTATATCTGAACAAGCCTTAAGAAGGAAGTAATGTGTATGATCCTGATAGTTAAAAGAGTTTGATTATTATTTTGAGAATTTTCTGTGCATTGTTTCACAACTTGTACAGACTTAAATCCTTCCATGCCACAAGGATTTTGAACACTTGTCCGTAATAAACGTTTTTTTCTGTCACATTTGGGGTTTTGAATATCTATTCCATCGTAAAATTGACTTTTATATATTTTCTATGGAACCGACCTTCACAATGCATGTACTTGTTCATATTCAAGAACAACACAATTGGTTAATTCTTTTTTTCAAATATCTAGTAGAGCATTGATATTATTGAGCTTGTTCTTGTCACCCATGGCATGGAAGAGAATATTGAATCTTGACCCCAATCATTTATTTTCTAAATTTCGTCTAAGCTAAAGTTTGCTTTGTGTATTTTCATGTCCCAAGAACGGCGAACACAAACTCTGGATTTGACCTACTGGATCCGAGAGCAATCAGCATGGTGATTCTTGAAGAGCTCCCTCTATTGGTACAGAAACTGCCTGGAGGATGTTTACTATCTGAGAGGCTTCTTGTTGCTAGTAGTAGGACCATCACTGAATTGTCTATCAGGTATTAAAGATTACTTAAACCAAGTGGCAAGTATTCATAGAAGCACACAACTTTAGTCTAAAGTCCCCAGTTTTCTGCAAAACGGAAAATGGAAAATTTCATGGAATTCAGGAAGAACACGGAATTTCACGGAACACGTGATTTTTCATGCCAAAAAATTTGAATTACGAAAAATACAGTGAAAATCATGAAAAACAAAGCAAAATCCAATAAAACAAAACCATACATCAGCGGAAAATTTGGATCAAACCTGTTCAGAGTGTTTAGCGTGTGTTCGCCAAGATTTATCTGCATACTGCAGCCCATGTATATTAGGGTAACTTAGTTTTTCAGTTTTTCTAAGATGTTTACTGTTTACAATTACCTTATCATATGTTTTGTACAGTTCACTGAAGAACATGGAATTTGAAGTTTAGAACACGGAAGAACATGAATTTGCATTTTAGAAAACGGAAAACTGGGACTTTACTTTAGTCTCTAGAGGTTCAGACCTTGACTATCTGGGTAGAGTTTAGTAATCTGCTGATTTATCAGTGTTAACTGTCAACTTCTTCATAATTGTAAAGATAATTTTGTAAGTAATTGAACCAAACCAAAAAGAAGAATATTTGCATTTTATTTCATTGCATGTATGCAGTTTATGTATTGTTGCAAAAGTAAAGAATTAGGATTGACATTTTATGCTTGATGAATGGGTGGACAAGGTTAACCTTTTACTCATGGGAACTGCATGGTCCCTGTATTGTATATTTGGCTTTATTATGCCAGAGATATAGAAGTATGATCGGGATTGCAAATAAGTTGTATATAAGGTTTGGGGTTGGGACCGAAGCTCAAGTTAGAAATTTGATTAATGTAGGAAATTTAATGAATAGTGATTTTTACTGGAGCATGTGTTTTTACAATCAGTATTCATTCGAGTAAATGATAATCTCATGGTGTTCTTCTGTATTCCACAGATCGCACATGATGTCATCAGCTTTGAAGCTTTGGGATGATATCCACTGTCATATGGTATTCTTAGTCAGGAGAGGAGTGATGGAACCAGAGGGTGTGGCCATGAAGTTTGCTCCCCTTCTAGTAGCTGCTGACTCCCAAGCAACAGAGAAGGTGGGAATATTATGTTTCAGATTTGTAAGAGTCTGCTGAATTATGGAAGTTTGAAGATTAAGTTTGAGTTTCTGGTCATATGATTTCATTTTGGAAGAGACTTTCCGGAAGTAACAGACCTGTTTACTAATTTTTGTGCATACTTCTTGAACAAAAGTTTCCCTTGACAACTAAGAAGCTTGCCAGAGGCTTGTCCAACATAGCAACAAATACTGTATGCAAACTGGATTCCATCTATTCAGATGCCAATATGCATAACAGATGAACTGAATAGTTGGTAACTAAGGGTTCTGGAGAGAAACTTGCATGAATTTGAATACATTAGTAAACAGGTCTATTGAGGAAAGCTTATTTTATGGGACACAGTGATTAGTTTGCACTGAGGGTTTTTGGTCATAAAAGTGATAAGAAATTTACTCAATTATTGCTGAAAGTCACATTGGAAAGCTTCACTCACAGGAGTGGGTAAATTTTACCTCTCACTCATATCTGGTTGGTTCATTTATTTTGCCTGACAACTAAGAAAGCATGTGTATGGTTGTAGATAAGCAACCGGGGGAACAAGGGACTTGGTAGTGAGGATTGATGCCTTCCTAAAGGGCACATCCAGTTGGTTTCAGACTTGGGTACTCCCAGTTAAATTGTCTCATGACAGTTTGGTCCAGACTTGAAAAGTCATATTTTGAATATGAGGGCATTTCAAGAGCAGTCCTTTCAGGCAAAAATTTCTATATGATATTCTCCTATGCTGAGATAAAAAGAATAAAAAAGCTCCAAAATATTTTCCACTTTACCAGAGCTCAAACTTTTCTTGTATTATGTTTCAGGCAGTTCATGTTATCTCTGATATCTTAATGAAAGCTGAGGAGGAAGAGGAGGAGGAAGTAACATTTGGAGAAGAGTCATCTGTAACAGATACCTCACATATGAGCCCTATCAACCCTGCTGAGGCCATCCAGCAGACTAAACCTCAACAACCAAAAGATTACCCATCAGGTAAATCACTACTAACACTACTGGGGGCATTTCATCAAGTGTCTTGTCAGTGATTTTTACCGACAAATTTGCTCTCAGCCAATCATATGCAAGGATTTCAGTCGGTTATCACAGTTGTTGGTAAAAATCACTGACAAGACACTTGATAATCATAAAACGCTCCCCTGAAACACTATGTTACTCCACCGTGGTGTGGGCTGTCAACACGCATCCAGGAGGTCCTAGGTGAAATTCTTGATTTAAGAGTGCTTTACATCCCTGGACAAGCTGTTTTACCAATATTTATCTCCTACTTCACCCAGGGCATTGTTTTATGAAGCTTATCACAAAAGGGTCATTGTATCCATATCAAGATTTACAGTTGCTTTTGATTAGGATTATGTTTAATTTTATTTTTCTTCAGTATGTTACTTTACTGAAACATTGATTGAATGAATAAGTCATAGTGGTAACTATAATACTATCTGTACCAAATATGCAATATATAGGGGGTCTAGTAGACATGTTTGGAACATATTGTATTTCAAATGCAATCCTCTTAATGTGATGCTACTAGATTGTTATGTTGTCACATTAATATGAAAAGATTAAGAAAGCTCACATATTATTTTATACATTGACCAGATTTGAAAATTTTCTTCAAACTAAACTTCTTCCTTTTTTATCCTTAGTCCCACCCCTAGCTCTTGGAGGAATGGAAGGAGACACTGATGATCTTGTTGATACAGGAAGGACCAGTGGTGACAGCTTCTTTGACAATAAAGTACCTCTAAATGGTAAATAATCTTAAGATTGTTGGTATGTTGTCATATTTTACACAAACCTTGACTGTTGTAGATTTTGACAACTTTTTTTAGTGTCAGAAATATGCTGTGAGATGTGTGCTAATTTTACCCAGGCCACCTAATTTGATGCACAAGGGTCAATGAAATTATTGTATCCTTTCCATTTGGATATATGTACATTGTATATTATTTTCTTGATTTATGAAAGTGTCAGATAAATATTAATGATAGTAATAATGAAAATAATAATCATAGTGGTAATGATAATGATAATTATAATTGTAATGATAATATTAACCTTCTACCTTGCAGGATAGTACATTTTCACCTCTAGTGGCCCCAAGTTGTAATTAGCAATTACACTCAATAACAGTTAAAGACATTGGTTAACATTGTTATGATTTAAAAAAATCTTGTTTTGTTACTTGAAAATGGGATAAACATAAGGGTTATAGTGTAAAAATACCAGTCTGAAAGTTTCAAAGTATAATATCCACAGGAAGTATTTTTAAATATCAAAAATGTGAACCAATGTTTGAAAACTATACGGGGGTCGGTTGCACAGAATAGACATAAGGAGTGCGCATGCGCGTATGACTCACCTTACTGTACTGTGTGTACTGGTGAATCACGCGGCGGGAGGCACATAACGGCATTTTCAAATTCAAGCAAAGTGGTCCTCTTAGTGATTGTCTCGTGAGACGAAGGATAATGAAATCGCCGTTTGCGTCTAACTTACACTTTTTCATTCCAAATTATGGTTGGTTTCAGGGTTTTTGAGTACAAATACAAGTACTCATACACATGTTTCATCTTAGTTTGAGAATTTTTTAAATCAGCTACTCACAAAGTTAGCCAAGGCTTTTAACAGGAATAAAACAAAATTTGGAAGAAAGTAAATATATAGCAACTGATTCTATTTTATTCCTTTGAGAATAGATATATCTCTCTTTTTTTAGAGAGAGAGAGAGAGAGAGAGAGAGAGAAACACAATTGCATATTGCTTATGAATAAACAGGGATTAAGAAATGTTTTTGTTTTAATCTGTTGAAAATTAAATATGAATTATGTAAGCATTTAAAGAAAAAATTTCCGCATAGTATCACAAATTTGAAAACAAAATAGAGATGATTTTTTCTTTTAATAGGTAAATATATGTTGTGGATGCTAAAAGTGTTATTATGACAGTATTTGGTTTGTGATCTATGTAGAAACCTCTGCCTACCAGAGGATGATGATGGGCAGTCAACCAGAAATGAAACCAACAGATAGAGGTGATGGGAGTGGTGATGCTGAGGAAGATGAAAGTGATAGTGAAGATGAGATAGAAAGGGCTACACGCATCAATTTAGAGTCGCCCTCTTCACAACAACCCAAGTAAGATGAACTAATATTTCTTTTCAATTAATTTTTGTATTCGTCATACTCTGTATACTCAGTGTTATTGTTGAGCTTATGTATGTATGGGAATAATCCAGAAATGTTTTGACAATTTTGTTCATTTTTGATAGGTATTTCGTCATGTCAGTTTGAATTCTACATTCGAGACTATCTGGATAAGTGTGGGTAAATTACATTAAGATTTCATCCTGGTCATTTGTCTGTTAGTATGATTAGTACTGACTATAATGGAGAAAAATTTCATTTGTTTTAAACGACATATTTGATAGAAAAATGATTTCGGTAAGTGTGGTATACTATTTTTCCTCCAACTTGGTACATTTGGAAAATTAGTCTCATTTGATAGAAAACAGATTTCCTTTCCATATGTGTGGGCTGGAATGGCTTAGTGAATATGTTGAAGATCTCAAGAAACAAGTGTTATCTCAACACTGAGATGCAAATTACTTTCTTTTACCATTGAGTAAGGTATGAAAGAATACAAATCTGATAATTTTTTATCTCTTAGGTAGTAGTATTCTTTAGACCACACTTTCATAAATCTTATATTGTGAATCCTCTCCTTAGGAAAAAGAGGAATGTGCTGTCATCTCTAGGTGGTAGCCTTGGTAGAAGCCTAGGAAGTGACGAGGATGAGGAAAGACCACCTCTACCCTCTGATAGAACAGATGAGATATCATCACCAGATAAGAGTGACTTAACTAGCACATTATCACCTACACCCAGGGATGGTGGTGGGGGTGGTTATGTCCCGTCTGCCATGGAACAAAGGTAAGAAAAGGGCGTATTCATGTATGCAGCAATAAGCCTGGGTGGTTTACAACAGGGTTTTTTATGCCTCCACCCACTGAAGGTTGTTGTTTTTGTTGTTGAATTAGGTTTTTACAGACATGTATCAATCAGATATGATTATTTACGTCTGGGACCGACCTTTTACTCACCATCCGAAAGACGTGACTCAGACTCGAACATGGATCCTGTGAATCAGTTTATAACTTCCACAGTTAGCTGGATTACAGGCGCACACCAATAGTTTTTCCAGTTTTGTACTCTAAATGTATCCTAATACATTTCCCATAATTAAAAGTGATATATTTCTGATCTGGCAAGGGTGGAGGCATAAATTTCAACTGCACGCAGTCAAGGATTCATCTAGTTCTTTTTTTAATGAAGCGTACTGCTTCACATTTTCTCATCTTTTGTACAAAGTGAAACCCGTAGGATCTCTATTCTACCCTCCAATGACTAAAGGAAGTAACTCTGTAGAATGAGTTTCTTAGTAAATGAAGGAAATATGTCACTGTTAAAGCAGCCAGCAACTGGGAAATCATGGGGAAAACGAATTTGCAAAAGGCTTGTTTACTTGTACACTATAATCCGTCCGTTATGCGAGCCGTCGCCGCGGATTAAGTAACACCCCTTAGGCTCTCCCAGGGAGCTGGCCATGTAATTGTTTTTCCATATGACTAGCTGTTTATTAGCTTTTTCACTGCACGAAATTTGAAACACGTACAGCAATAAATCACAGTTGTTTAGAATGGATTATCCCTTTTCTTGAAACTCGAGCGGCCGACTGCATTCCCCCTCTCTCATCCGAGATCACCCTGCCTTTCCCCATGATTTCTCAGTTTCTATTCCCTTTAAAAGTGGAAATCTTTGGAGTTGCTTCATTTTGATACCTGTCTATTTCGGAATTGGTGATCATGTGACCATAATTTCTTCCTCCTCATGTATGGCATACAAAAAAAAGTACCCCAAGTCAAGATAAAGGGGCAATTTTGAAAAAAAAAAAATCAGAGTTGCTTGGTTTTGTTATAGGAGGGCATTCTTGCATCATTCACTGCCACTTGCCGTTCATGTATTACATAAAAATTGCCACACATAGTTGCATTTTCTGCCCCATGTGTGAGCAAACCTTATTGTATATTCATTCTCAGTCTTTTGTTGTTTTTCAAAATCATTATCCAAGTCAAGAATTGCAATTATTATTGCCCAGTACTATTCCTTTGCGGTACCAGACCATATGAACCTCTATAACTCTAGTGGATTTGAATGGAGGTGGGTCAAAAATTGTTCACCAAACTTTCTGAAATCACTGGCTTAATGTTACTTTTGTAAAAATCTCTTGAGGGTTACCAAATCAACCATGATTCATGTGAGAAAATCTTTCACATGAAAGAAGGCTGAGAAGAATACCACAATGTTTACGTAACAGGAACTCAACCTATTTTACATATTTAACTGAGTTCTTGCTCATTTTTAAATTTCGTTTTGCAGCATGAAGTCAACAGGGAGAACTGATACCATGAACAGATCAGCAGCTTTCTGGGGGAATGAGTCTGACCTTGATGATGAGGAATCAGAGATGAGTGTACCTATGGGAACAGGAAAAGCAGAGGAAGAAAAAGATGACTTTGATTTCTATGACTAGGAGATGAGAAATAGAGAACAGGAAAGGTGGTAGAGAAAAAAAGATGTACATTCTATACAGACATGATTTAAATGCACATTAAAAACTAACAAGGAACAAAAAAGAGAAATAATGATCAAAAGAACATGTATTCAGTTTTAAGAGGAAAAGAGTATGCAAACAGGCATTGAAATTTATCAGGCATATTGGAGAACAAAAAGGTTCACTGGAATTGACAACAAAATATGCATCTGGAAAAGTTTTGTGAAACTGGTAAAGATTTTTAGAGGTGTTTTGATGGACTGTTTAGCTTCTGTGCTCTTCTTTGCCCAAATGCTAGATTGGAATTTAGTGTAATGGTGCATTCTGTAGACTTTGAAGTAAGTTGTATAGTTTTGAAGTATCTCAGTTCTTTATTTTCTTTTTATTTTTAAGTTTTTAAAAACTTACTCATGTGATGTATGAACAACACATAATACTTGAATAGGATATATTGTATATTTTTGTGTCAAATTAGCTACCGGTACTTACCTCAATGCTTCAGTACTAATTTATGAAATATATTACAAAACTGAACAAATTTATGTTGTATGTGCTTGTATGGCTTATTTGTTGTCAGTTTGATCTCTTTAACCAATTATTAGAGAATATGTATTCATTAAGGAGGAAGCCCAATTGGCTTCTGTTGTATGATCTAATTGCTCAAAAACAGATGAAAATGTTTCGATACGTGGTCTTGTATATGATGTGGCAAGCCACCTTAAAGTAAATGCTGCAGCACATGACATCTGCACTGTGCTCCTTATATCTCTTTAAGGTATACCATACAGATATGTTGGATGGCTAATGGCTTAGAAGTCTTGTGTCCTGCAGCTGCAGCTGTTTTTTTTTTTTTCACCTCCATGTGCCCTTTATATACATGTAAAAACTGTTTAAAGACACACAGTTGTGGGTTTTCATGGGGAATTTGACACCATTTGGGTGCTTACCCAGTAACAGGTGTTGTCCATCACCGAGAGAGTAATTGAGTTTGATGACCAACAGACCGTATGTATTGCTCTGTATATTCCACCCTTTGCCCCATATGGTAAAGTCATTATCTCACTTTCCCTAGCCTGACAATGCCCGAAGCAGGCCGCAGAATGTCTATGGTGGGACAGCTTGTTAGCTGTGCTCCAGAGATGTAGCTCTATTATAGGTATTTCCAGTGCTTTTCACAAAGTCTTGTGTCAGCAAATTATGATCCATTCCTCATGAATGCTCACGACTGAGTGTCTTTAAATTTTGTAGCTGTTTTTTTTTTTCTACATTAATAGGGAGTTTTTGCACTCCGAAATGTCAATATCAACCATAACTTTGGGGCATCAGATATGCCTAACAATAATTGATTTGTACACTGACAGAGCAATGCACTTGACTCATTGCATATCCCATCCAGTCATCTTTCTTCTTATTTTGGAAGCTCCCAAGTTAAGGCAGACACAAGTCCCTAGTTTAAAAAACTGAATGAGTCTATAAGTAGGCCTCAAGTTCTTCAATTGATGCTTTAAAATACTCAAATGGAATGATTTTTTCATTACCATATTTCTAAGTGTGTGCTTATATTTATTGTGTGTTAAAGTTTTATAATAATTCAAATAGGTATTGTAAATCAACCATTATTGGGAAAATGAAATATGTTGTACAAATTTCATATATGATCTTTGCATTCACGGATGTTGTTGCTCATAATTTATTTTTCATTGTATATATATTTTACTGAGCCAGTGTATACAAAGAATCTTTTTATACCTTGAATAAAGTAGAATTTGTATGTACACAAAGATCACATTCAAATTTGCTGATGTATCATTTCGTCTATTCATTCTGTGTTGATATCTAGATGCTTTCTTTTTCATCAGGTGGTCCTTGGTTAAAGTCCAGGGCTGCGTTTCACGAAACCGTCATAAGTCTAAGTTCATGGACATCCCATAGAAACGCGTGTTAATTCTACAACACGCGTTTCAATGGGATGTCCAAGAAGTTAGACTTATGACGGTTTCGTGAAACGCAGCCCAGTATTCAGGTAGTGTATTAGTCATGGATTCCAGGCCATCCAACCACCTTGCAGAAAGAAAGAATACACATTACACATCTCATAGTATAGAAGGCAGAATTTAATTCATGCACTTGTCACAAAAAAGTCACTATGATTGGAGTCTACCTGAAGGCACAATCAGAATAGCATGAGCAAAATGCCATGAACATCTGTACACTATCTATATGCTCTCTGATCTAATGTTTAGATACAGAAATGGGAAGCACATCACACTTATTTCATTTAATTTAATACAGTAGTGTTTTTAGAATACCAGTAAATGTGTCCTGTCTGAATTGGCATTAATTCATTCACTATTCAAAGCCTTGATCAGCATATCTTCAAGTTGGCAACAGCATTTTTCTTTTATTGCTAGATTTTTCTCACAATATGTATCTGAAATTAATATAAATTGACTTAATGTTTAGAAGTTACAATGTGCCAATTTGCATGTAAAAGGAATTATTTTGACCTTACCAATACAATGGTTAAAATTTTTTTGATAAATGATCGAGAATAGAATTCTAAGAACAATAACATTAAAAATTTGATGATTTTCAATCGAAATCAATGCATTTTTGGAAATTATTTGTGATTAGTCAAGGGTTGACCTAAAAATTTGAGTATGAGGTATGATGTAGATGTGATTACTCAGCTTCGCGCATTGCAGTTGTGGCGCGCGCTAGACTGTACAATATGTATCATACCTTGGTTGCATGTTGCTAGAATTGCGCGACAAGGTAACCACAATGACGTCACTGTGGGTACCCAATTGAAACTGGGACACAGCTGAGGGGCTAAGAAAAGGCTGAAATCTTACCATAATTTGGGTTTTTCTTGGCAACACGACTTTTTAAAAACTTTAGGCAGATGATTCTGCTCATAAAATCATGCTCTTTTAAATGAAGGAACGTTGTATTTGTTTCAGCATTGGGTACCCCCTTTAAGAGTATTTTGATGGCTAGAGTTAGAAAAAAAAATTACAGAATGCTTCATACATGCACTTAACACTGACAACATTAACATATATCATTTTTTTGTGAAGCAATTTATGATTAAAGTCTGCTGCACACACAAATATGTAACAATGGCACATCAAAAGGGTGTATGTGTGTATGTGGTTCCTGTGGCGAAAAGTAACAACAGAAATATTTGACCACTTCCATGTCAAATTGTCAAAAATGTTACATAATGAACTTTTTCTTTTATTCTTGGCAGTCAGCCGAAAGTTGGGCATTTATTCTCAACAAATGATAGATATTAAAAGTAAACATAGAGTGTTATTAATAGGTCTTATAAAATAATACAGTTTCAGCTTCCAAACTGCCACAGCAAGCACTCACATGATCGTGAGGTTATTCATAACCTCGCATGCACTGATAGGAGTCTGTACCGGGGGGGGGGACAATAGACAAGTAGTGTTCTCGAGCTCGGGTGTGCGCTTCAGAGGAGCAAGATCTTTATCTTCCTACAGTGCAAAAAGCATGTATTTTCCTATAAATTTGCAATTATTGTGATGATTTATATCTCTAACTTAAAAGGTCAACACTACAGAAATTTACAAAGCCAAACATATAAATGTTCCCCTATATGCAGCAAGCAATATAATAATAATAATAATATGGTCCATTTATATAGCGCAGCTACTATATGCATATACTCTACTGCGCTCTACAAAGTTAATATTATTACCCCGGCTGAAGGATCTACAGAATATCTACAAGTGCTATGACAACCTACAGAACATGTGAAAATTAAATGAATTTACATTTTGTCAGAGAATTTCCATTAGGTACTTGGTGAAACACGAGTGGCATGAAAATATATGTAAAGAATGCAACAATATAGACAACAGCATGCATTCTGCATTCTTTACATGTCTTTTCGTGCCATAACGTTTTGCTAAGCTACAACATACATTCATTTTGACCATGTGCTTTATTCAAGGATTCTCTATATATCAGAAAGTATACACAAATTAATACTCAGAAGACAGTCCTGTGAGCCTTTCACTCACTTCCCAAAGTTTGATCGCAACTGCATCATCAGCAGGTCCCTTGACTTCTGGATATGGCTCTTCTTTGCAGTTGCCATAATATCTCCCAGACACGCCCTCCAACTCATCAGCCACAGCGCAGTAAATGGTCGTCTGTGCTCCATACCAAGGAGACTTCATGAAGAGCCAGCGCAGGGGAAATGTAGCAGCCCAGAACAACTTGGAATAGCCAAGATAGCGTGCAAGTTCAGTGTTGATCACACCAGGATGTAGAGTATAAGTGCTGACACCTTGGCCTTCAAGTCTTTTGCTCAGTTCTTTGCCAAAGAGCACGTTGGCCAGCTTGCTATTAGCATAGGCTTTGGCCTTGTCGTACTCACTCTCCTCTGGATTGAGCTTTGAAAAGTCAAGATAGCCTCGTTTATGTAGAGCAGATGACACTATAATCACACGAGATGGTTTAGAGGATTTTAGCATGTCAAGGAGTCTGTTTGTAAGAAGGAAGTGTCCAAGGTGGTTCACTCCAAACTGCAATTCAAAGCCATCTTCTGTCTTCATGTATGGGGTGTGAAACACACCAGCATTATTGACGAGGATGTCAAGTTGATTGACTTTGCTGCAGAATTCTTCACAAAAAGCATTCACAGATTTCAGAGATGCTAAATCTAGCTTCATCACAAATAGTTCCCCAGAATTTGTGCGACGTCTAATGTACTCTACAGCTCTTTGTCCTTTTGCAATGTCGCGACAGGCGAGAATTACTCTTGCTTCACGGCGAGCAAAATCTAAGGCTGTTTCTTTCCCTATTCCTGTATTTGCACCAGTAACAATGGCAGTCTTTCCCGTCAGCTTTGTGACACTTCTAAATGCTGAACCCCTGAATTTCAGTTTAGTTAAAATGACAATACTAGCACCAAGAACTAATCCTGCACAGGTCATTCCTCCTGGTCCTGCCCATTTACGGTGCCCTTCCAGATCCATCACTAGCATGTGGCCTGTGCATGTAGTGACTATCGAGTGACAGTGTATCTAGCTGTCTTTGCAATAATATAAAAAAATGTGGAAGACTTTGGTAAAGCAGTTGATGGTGAAACAACTAAACTGCATTGACTCGAGAGTGATTGATTTGCCAGCCTAAAACACAGCAGCAATAGCACTAGCATAGCACTAGCAGACTATATTTTGTAATACGTAAATCGGATGTTACAAAATAGTCTTTATCAAGTACAAATGTATTTCTCATATCTTGATATTTCCTTGAAATCAATCTGTATTAGTATATGCTACGCATTTTTATAAAATATCATTAATATAAATTTTTTCTAAGTTGTTTATATGAATAAATTATGTTACAAGGTATGAAAAATGTTGTTATTTCTTTATTGTTCGGGCAAAACACTTTGAAAAGAGCTATGAATGATGTCAATTTAATAATCATTTTCATTGGCTCTAATTTCGTTGCAAATGAGCTTTTGACCAATAAACGTTTCCCGTGGATATCAGCCTTCTGATGCATGTATACGTTCTCTTTACACGTAAACGAAAACTACTCTGCATCCGTGATGTGATGTGAATGTGATGTGGTGATATTTTGTCTGTTTTGTCCGCCTTTTTTCTTCGTTTATTTTTTTACTGAGAGGAGTAGATGAATAGATTTTCAGACTAAGAAGAATATTGTCCCTTCTCCAATATGGCTGTAAGTTACGGGAGCCAGATGATAGACATTGACGCCTTTGATACCTCGATGGACGTGGACGTGGGCAGCCGAGGCCACCGGTATGCACAGGCGTCGCCAACAGCAGCTGGGGCGTTCAGCCAACATGGACATGGGCATGGCCACGGACACGGGCATGATCATTCAGGTAAGCATTTATCATTAAGCTTTGTATTTTATTTTTCATATTTCGAATATAGGGTCTACCAGTATTTCATGCCCATGAGGTTTTGAAATTCTCCCCATTTATTCATCATTTTTCATTGTTTCATGGGCAGTAATGTTACTTAGAAACTTAGACACCCGGGGGGGGGGGGGGGGGGGGGGTACTCGACCCCAAAAGTGGTAGGTATGTGCCGCGGGTGAGACAAACAATGGGGGCTTTGGAACGGGCTTATTGTGAAAAGGAGGGTCTTCGGAACAGGCTTCGGAACTACAAATGTTTGTGAAACGGGGGTCTTTGGAACGGTTCGCCTGCTTGTGAGTGCGTATGTATCCCTATGGAACGGGCATACGTGCATGCAGCTAGCCCGGCGGCACGGGCGCCGGGTGCGCTCGCGCAGAGGCGATGGTCGGACAGCACTCTGCGGGCCGCTTTTCACCAAAAATGCAGCTCATTGTAGCGGATCAATGCGGCCGGAACGGCGTAACGAAAAATATGCGAAGCTTTGGAACGGATTTGTGTCTTCTTTTTTCTCGATAAGAAGAAAATGCTATGCTTTGGAACGGCTTTCTTTGTTCTTTTTCTCAATAAGATAAAAACGCTATGCTTTAGAACGGAAATTTGAGTGTAAAAATGGGGGTCTTCTCCGCGGCACACCACGCATTATATACTGAGTGCCCCCCGGGCTTAGACAGTGTTAGAAGTTAGATGTTAATTAACATGATTAAAAATAAAACTAAAAGGACATTTGTTATTTGATTAGAACTTAAGCTTAACTGTTAAGAAGTTGAATTATGTCATAGACCTACTCATACTTATATAAGGGAGCCTATTATTCTAGACTACTGTGTAATGGTTGTATCATTTATGGTACTACTAACTAGTCTAGTCTCTAGTCATGCTAGTGCTGGCTAGTATTAACATTAGAACTCTGGCTACATGTATTCTCTACAGACTAGTACAGTCACACCAACATGTTTTTCTTAATGAAATTAATAATTTTTATGTTACTTTCGGCAAACCCGGAGAATAGGGGCCATAACGCACGTGCTGTATTCGTTTGTGTGCAAGCAAATGTAGTCCAGCAGCAGCAGTGGCAGGGACGATTTGTACAACATTCAGCGGTGGAACATTTGAGAGTTTGACAACATTTCTGGCCAAAATCAAAATGATTTTGATCAAATAACCGAAAATTTGAAAGCCGAGAGGACAGTGTGATATATCAGAACATAATTTGATTAATGTCATTTTGAACTCGATTATGGACTTGTCAAATACCTTGAGTTTATCTCCAGGATTGCCTTACTTTCCCCTTTAAAAAAGTGACTTCAGCTATTTTTATAATTTTTTTTCTTTGCATTTATTTTTGTGGTAAGGCTTATGTTATCCCATACATGTATGATCCCACAATGAAATAGTAAATTTTAGAAACTTTCCAAATTTCCATGAGTGGATCCTATGTTGGGGTGACCAAAGTTTACTTACATTTTGAATCATTTAGGAAATTCATGTTCTACAAAAAATTATTTGCATTAATTGCCATCAAAGGAATTAGACTAAAAATGGGAATGGCAAGAAAATCTATTGTCAAAGATTTAGAGATGTCACAATCACGAAATTCATTGTTTTCTTGTGATGTATTAACTGAGAAAAAATGGCCCTAAAAAGAATGAGTCCAAACCTAGCACATGCAGGTTGACAGATAATTCAACACCATAGTGGTCCATCAGTGGTTAGATAATAACGAGAAAAAATAAGGCATCATTTGATAAACTTGATATAACATTTTACTTGCAATTTTTATGACTCTTTTCTCCAGGAATGAATATTTTCATAGAATCCATACCCATTTTAGTAAATTCTTAAATTATTTTTGAAACAAGTTCAAATTTGATGATCTTTTCAAATATTCATGTATTTCATCACCTGAATGTAAAACTTATTGTCAGCAACTCACAAGGTAATTTTAGGTTGCTCTTTCGCTTGGCATTATCAATTAAAAAAAAAAAAATCACATGACCATACCTAGAGGACCCATTATTTCTGCATGGGAACCAAATAGTAACCATACCTAGAGGACCCATTATATTTGCTTGGGAACCAACTTGTAACTGTACCTAGAGGACCCATTATTTCTGCTTGGGAACCAACTTGTAACCATACCTAGAAGACCCATTATATCTGCTGGGGAACCAACTTATAACTGTACCTAGAGGACCCATTGTTTCTGCTTGGGAAGTTTGGGAACCAACTTGTAACTATTCAACTCATAGAGGACCCATTATTTATGCTTGGGAACCAACTTGTAACATCTGCAGGGTGCTACTCGGGTTTGAACTGTAGTGTTTTAGAGTATTTGTACAGTTAAGCCCAAAAGAAAAGCTTACAGCCTACATGCAAATATTGTGAGGCCCTACACAATCATACATAGGCCTATCAAAATTTCATGTAGGCTGTAAGCTTTTCTTTTGGGCTTTACCGTAGGTGAAGAATGAAGGCTGACAGTACCCCGAGCTCAACCACTTCACATTTTCCCGATGTTCTATGATTATTTGTTTACTATGTTTCTGATTCCAAACAGGAGTAAATGGTGGCAGTGACTTTGTCCATGGAACTATTCAGCCCTTCTCCAGACCTCAGCATGGTGTGATCTCAAGAGTGATGACTGAGCTGAGATCTGTGCTAAAGGAACATAGGGTGAGTAGATGAGATGCAGTGCAGTAAACGCTCATTAACATATGGAGCAGTAAACAGCAGAATCCGAGTCAAATTGTTTTTCTGTGTAAAAATAAATTGGAAGTGGGGTTGCAAAATTATCTGCATGCAACAAAGTCCCTTTGCTGTAAGTGCTCTCACTTATCTGCTATTGACCAATTTGTCATAAGATACAAAAATACATCTAATTCTATGAACCTAGTCATTATCTAAGGACAGTGTTTTCTAAAAACAAAGAAATAAAGACCAGACCTTATCAAGCACTTGTGCGTCCACAGCTGGAATACAGGGCTGAGGTTTGGAACCCTCACACAACCACCAGAGTCAAAGATCTGGAGAGGATACAGAAAGCTGCTGCTCGTTTTATCTATCGAGACTGCAGAAAGAGCACGTCTTTGTCACAACTTGTCTCCACCCTCATCGTCTTTTTGCACAATCAACGATGCTCTTCAAAATCTATCATAACATTGTAAATATTCCACTTCCTGATAGTATTACACCAGCTCCATGCATCGGCAGACGAGACCACCTCCTTAAGCTCACCATACCTGATGCTTCCGAATGCCTTTAAGTACTCCTTCTATCCTCGTACTTTGAGAATCAGGAATAGACTACCCTATGCAGCTATCAACACACCTTCCCTCACTACTTTTCAGGTGGCTTCCTTCCCAGCTATCAATAGTTTGTAGCCACCTGCTGGACTTTGGTTACTGTAAACCGAATGGTCATGTTTTTACTTGCACCTTCTAATTTTTATTGTAAATACCCTCCAACGTCATTGTCGGCCATTGACTGCACATGCACCCCATCCCAGTTTAGCTTCCAGAATGAGCTACAAGAGGGATTAATTCTTCAAGGTTCAAGGTTCTAATGTCATTTCCTTTTTTATTTCTATTTGTGTAATAACCTAAGTTTGTTTGTTTTTTCAGTTTTCCTGTTTTTAGTGGAGTAGGTGACATTTTAGAGATACCTTCACAAACTCATCACCCCACAATCAATTAAAAAGCAAGTCATAGATTCAGATACAAAAAGCACCAAATCAAATATCTTAAAAACCTTCAAGTATAAAGCTGAATAGTAATTAAAATGTATTTTGCATGTATACCTTTAGCATTGTCTAGTTAATTTGTATTGTACGTTGTTTATATTTCTTTAGGCAAAGAGAGTCCTAATGCTTGGCTTGATGGGAGCATTGTGCATTCTAATTATGCTGCTATGGTGTCAGTCAACCAACAGTATAGGTAAGATTAACTATCTCTCTATTAGTCTAATCATCTTCTTTAGAATATCTGTTCTCAAAGATTTAGTTGGGTAAAAGTCTTTGACTACTTTCTAGTATATATTTGCAGATGAATGACTTCAAAAGATTGTAATTGATACATTTTGCTTGTTTTATTTTTTTTCTTATGTTATGTATAAAAGTAGATAAAAGATATACAAGAAGTTTATGTCGGGTCATATTTTTTTGTTATTTTGACTGGTATAATTTTTCTCCCACATTTTCAGAAGACAAATATAAATGATGCCTCTATTTGTAGATCTTGCCGGTATTTCTGATGGAAGAAGTATAATAGGAACAAATAGTGTAAATGGACTATACATGTACAGAGAATGAATAATTTATTAATTTTGTATGTTTAATTTTCAGCTTTGACAGCATTTACCTACATCATACTGTTTGATGTTCTGTCTCTTGGAGTTTGTCTCATCACAATCTGGGTCACAAAGCAAAAACCTTCAAGCATTTATACATACGGGTAAATGTTTGTTTCATCCTACCTTATAAAAGTCAGTATAACATCGAAAAAGAGTATGAAAAACAATTTATATTTATCTGCTTTTTTTAATGTTAATTTTACAGTGGCATGAATTCTAAAGTTGTGTATGACATTTATGCTTCTTCTCATAATCTTGTAAGATAAAATATGATACACTTTTATATTTTCCTTAAGTATCATGATTGATATGTACTATTTTTCATGCTGCTGAAACAGAGTTATTGTCTTCCATGGCCCTTAGAGTACATACCAGTGTTTAAACACTTCATGTTTATAGACCATCTGTTTTGTCGCATACCTCTATTGCACTAATCGTCACTCCTGGGTTGCACATGTGCAGTTACTCATGCATTTATTTACCAGAAATGAATGTGGTTTGCAACAAAACTGACTTGAGCAGATTTGTTGTGTTGTGGTAAGGAGTTCTAATTGAGGATAGTCCTGGGATAGAGTGAGGGATGACTGATGACAGCAGCCATGGTCGATCTGGATTTAATTGTAGTTTAAGAGTTGGTTGTTCCAAGATTAGTGTTCTTGAGTTGCTTATGAATCAATAGAAGTTTCAGTACACAAGTATATAATGTTTAGTTACCCGTGCAATTTAAAAGGTACCTGGATTCAGTTTGTTGTTGTTGTTGTAAAGTATTACCCTTAGTATTTGATGATCAGTCTGTCTTCGATTTTATGATTTCTCATTTCTTCTCACTTTTTTGTGTTGAGCAAAATTGGTCTCCGTTTTATTTCAGGTATGAAAGATTTGAAGTGCTAGCAGTTTTCTCCACCACAATGCTTGCCATCTTTGGTTCAATATTCATTATGAAAGAGAGGTGAGATGTTCATGATTTCAAGCCATTTACAAATAGAGGATTGAAGATTTAAATACAAGTGAAACTTAAACTGAAAAATGAAAGCAACCTGAAAGCAACTTTGACAAGGTCTAATACTTGCTCAGAATTACTGGTACTCCACTAGTTAGTTCCTTCCAAATATCAAACATTCCTTATACAGTCACCATGATTTGTAACTTAACAAGCTGAAAAAAATCTTGTTTTTATGTCACTTTATTTCTCATTTCCATTTCATGACCATTTTTTTTTTTTTTTTGTGCTACATGGTTTCAGTGAATAAACTGTAAAAGTTGACACTTTGCCTTCCATAATTGACTTAGTTAAAGTATATTTCACTTTCAAGAATAAGAACCCTTTTGTTCTCAGTAATTGTATGTGTTTGAATGTATGATCCCTATTGTTGGTATACATACTAAAATACACAGATCTTGAGTGACATTAATTATCTCTTCCCTCTTTTGGATGCAGCACAGAGCGTATCATTCAGCCAGTAGAGATCCACACCGGCCGACTGATGTTGGGAGCCATCTTGGGTCTTTTTAGTCATTTGGTCCTACTGTATGGGACCAGAAACCAAGCCTTTAGTCATGTTAGTACAGCATCCAAAAGCAGTTGGTTGCAGGAACACTTCGCAGATATTTGCCAGAGGTGAGAATAACCTGTTCATTCCTGCCTTCAGCATTAGGTCTACTTTGAAAACATTGTTACATTTTTAGCTGGTCCAGAATCTAGAAAGAAGAAAAGGGCAAACTGTTGTAATATTTGTCTTGTGGTTCTGGAGTATGTGAGATTTATGGGGCTTTTCAAAATTGAGAAAGATAAGAAGAGCTCCCATTTCATTCTTTCTAATTGTATCATGGTTAAGGTATAGAGAATTCCTGCATTACTTCTGAGTTTTAGGCTTACCATTTTACTTATTATATTAGTGCATTTATGATATTAGTGCATTATTTGATGGATGTAGATAACTGGTTGAAATAAAACAGGAATATACATAACTGTATGCATGTTGTACATATTCATCATTGCATGATTTTAGCCAAGTCCTCACAGTATTGCACAATCACTTGAAGTTCATTTCATCATGATGAACTACTGCTTGCTATGTGTAATGACTCTGATTTCTCTCAGTCTTAATCCCAGTTTTGTCTTCTTTTTTATTTATAGCTTTTGTACAGTAGTTCCTGGGTTGGATCATCTATTGTTACCCAGAGTGAATCCATTTATTCTGATTGGACTGTGCAGTATGCTATCTCTCTGTGTAACAGACTTCCTTGTTGACATGAAGTAAGTTATAGCCAAGTGCTCAGTTATTGTCTCAAGGGACAATTGCCCTTGGCTAGGAAGAGGTTAGGTTAGGGTTAGAGTTGCAGTGGGGTTTTAGGTTAGGTTTAGAGAAAAGGTAAGTTGTTGTGATTGGTAGGATCAGTTGGGAGGAGTTTGGTTAGTGCAGGATGTTTGTCCTAAAGCAGATGTTACTGAAACAGTTGTTGCAGGAGCACATGTTGTACTGTAGTGGCTCCAGTGGTGGCAGGGTTTTACAGTTTTTGTTTTGTATTTTTCATAAATTTTCATTTCATTTTATGATTCGCTTGTCAATCTAAGGCCATAATACTAGTGTTCAATCTCAGAGTGGTATGTTGCATTGGGCAATTACAGCGCGGCGACAATGAATCTGCGATGCCTTCGCTGTACCAATGGTGGTGCACATTGTACCAGTAGTGGCACGGCTGTCGTGGGAGCTCTCTTGAACCCTCACTCTCATAGTGAGTCGTCCTTAATTCTGTCCTTTATGTATAAAATCTCTCCTTTTTTAAAGAATAATATATAATTTCTGCTTTGCAATTAATTTTTAAATAAACAACGATCATCATCATCATTATCATCATACACTATTCCCTGGACACTTTCATCCGAATACAGTAATGTACGCCTTGAACGCCTTCTTTATCATTATCATCCTCACCTACCTTATCATCATCATAATATAGTCCCTCTGATCGTATACTTTCATCATAATAAAAAAACATCATCATCAACAACATTTTCATACATCCTCATTCCTCACCATTACCACCATGATCATCAATCATAATCATCATCATCATCATCATTTCTCTCATCGCGATAATTATTATATTATAATTATATACCTTCGGGCGTAATAAGAAATGACCAATTAATGTCAATATCACTGTGGGCATGGTATATGGGTGCGCCACCACTGGTGCAGGGCCCTCTTAAGAGTCTGAGTCCGATTGAGATTAGTTTTTCGTAAACAATTGTATGGTGTATGGGACTCTTCTCGCAAATTGTTCGTCATTTTTTGAAATTTTATGAGAAATTATAAATTTATAGCCAAGTTCACTAGTTAGAAGTGAATAATTGCCACGTGTGCTGAAGTTGATTTCCGGCGATATTAAAACTAATATGATATTTTCATGTCATTTCCGTGTTTTTAAAGTTGAATTCATTCAACTTTACAGCTTACACAGAATGGTAGAATCACTCGCTAGTGCGTAACAGCAATATTCAGCGCCTGCCATGCGCATTAGTAGAAATAGGTCAGTTTATGTTAGTCATCATCATCGGAGTCATAGATAATAATGGGAGCACCACCATGGTGCCACTACGGTACATCCCCTCACTCATATACCATTGCATCAGTTTATCAAGATTATACTGTGTATGCCTTGTAGGCTTTTTATCAAATTATATTTATTATATGCCTTCCTATTAATCTTGTCCTGTCAACCTAAAGGAAATTATTAAGGAGAGAGTACACCCTAACCAAGTAGTAATTTTATAGAACTTTCTTTTTTTTTTACTTGAATTGATGCTGAATTATTCATCATGTAGCATAGATTGCATTTTTTTCACCTGATAACAAAACACAAATGAGTGATAAATTGCTGGTAATCATTCTATTTGAAAGTGCCATACAGTCAGACATGCACATACATTTACATTTACCTGAGACTGCTTGGTGTAGATAATGTCACACTGTCGAGATGACTAACTTAATGTTTTATTTTATGTGTTAATTACTTGAGTACAGATTCTCTTGCAATTTTCCAGATATGATTTTTGTAGCCTTCAAGTAAAGAAAATAATCTGTTTGAAACCGTGCACCAGGGAGGTTTAAGCATGGACATTTATTGTTCAAAGGCCTTAAGCATCAAATTTTTCCACAATGGTGATAATGTAAAGAGTATTTTACCAGTATACTTGGAAAATCATGTCTTTCTTCATGGAATTCATATGCTCTTGTTATTTATTTGTGTTCAAATCTCATTTTAAATGAAAATCTTGCATTTTTTTGTTCACAGTAATTTTCATATGGCAGACCCCATAGCAGCCTTCTGCATAGCTATGATGACTGTAGGGACCATGTTTCCTATGAGTGTATACTCTGGCACTATACTGCTACAAACTACTCCTGCACACATACTAGGACAGCTAGACAAGTGTTTACGAGAGGTATGTGAGACCAAATAATATCAAGATAATATAAAATTTTGCCTGGGTGTGTAAATTGGATTTTGAAAAAAAGCCACAAGCTTGTTGTTGTTGTTGTTGTTGTTGTTGAATTGGGTTTTTTACAGACGTGTATCAATCAAATATGATTATTTATGTCTGGGACCGACCTTTAACGTCACCATCCCAAAGATGTGGCAAATGTAGATTCATATCTTGCCAAAGGACATTAGTGCCGTGGCAGGGATTCGAACCCCAGACCTTGTGGTTTAAAGTCTGGAGACTTATCTACTGGGCCACAACACCTCTACTCACAAGCTGATTGATGTGATGTTTAAATAGTGCGTAACATGTAGGGTTTTGTTTGACTTGATAATTTTATAAATGAATAGATTTTGTTGAATCAAAATACTTTCCTTTGTTTGTCCACTATGCATAAATCTTTGAGCCACTACATTTTACATTATATCTTATGAATTAACTTGATTTTTATGTGTAAATGCCTATACACCTTAGAATGTGTCAATATCAATTCTTTCTGTAGCTTCTCTGGATAATTACTTTAGTCTGTGTTGTGATTAAACACCATATCATTGAATAGTTGTCATAAGTGACTGATGAATGTAAGATGGGAGGTGTTTTATGTCTTTAATAGTTGAAGCAGGGAGATTGTTATGTAAAGTGTTCATCAAGCAATCAAATGATTTTTGAAATTTGATCTTTAGATAAATAAGCCTGCAATTATATTAATTTATTCCCCTGAATTTGTCTCTAAATCTGTCAATTAATGTTGGCATGCAGGCATCCACGCTAGATGGTGTACTGGAATTTCGAAATGAACACTTCTGGACATTATCGTTTGGTCAGTTAGCGGGGTCACTGAACGTCCGAGTGAGGAGAGATGCAGATGAACAGGTATGAGGGAAATTTTTCAAATGAATCAGCTAGTTTTTTTATTTTTTATTTTTTTTTAATGGTTGAAATAGATAACTTGCTCCTTTCACTGTCATGTTATGTTTGCTGGAAGCAACCTGAAAGAAATTTGGTCTACAGTGTTTATTTCTTTAATATTCATGTCAAAATTAGACTGATGAAAGTTACAAGTGTGCTCCACAATATGTTTGAAAATAGAGATGCATGATTTATGCAGTGACTAAAAGTTATATAGAGGGATATTGTGAAAATTAAGTTTTTGATGAAACAGTGTTATAAATTTAAGAATGTTAAAGATTTTATTGTAATTCACACGAATATATATATATTCCTTTCAGTACTAGATAAGATACTTGTTGAGAACAAGGATATTCTTTTTGATTGGAATGTATTATTTGTTTTGTACACTAGCGTTGAACACACACCTACTCAAGCTTTTCGACATGGACTCATCAGAGTGTTCCCCATGAGTGAACAGAAAGCTGAAAATCTGAAAAATATAAACGGAAATCAAGAGAACAAAAATGCGCTGATATGATGAGCTCTGATAGGCTGTCAGGGATAATGGAAAATTAGGCTTGTGTTTGTAATTATGGATTAACTGAAATAATGGAAGTATTCTCACAAACTCTTTCTGACCGTACAGAATTGGATCTGTGAGCTGAATGTATGCTGCTTTGAGCAGTGAATTGTTTTGTGTAAGGAAATATTTTGCCTCTTTGTATGATTTAGAAATCAAATTTATTTTGAATGCTTGAAAATCGTACCACTGCAAGAGAAGTTAACTTTTCTGTTTTGTCTCCCTTTTCTCCTTCCTCCCTGCATCCTGTGACTTTAGATGGTCCTTGCTCATGTGTTCAACAAGCTGTCTCACCTGGTTAACATCCTGACTATCCAGATCATCAAAGACGAATGGACTCGCATCAACCCTGTCTCCACCACCATCAACTCCAAGAGAACGATTCTAGAAGACTTCACACCAGGACTGTCCACTCCAAAATCTTACTCCAAGCCCGTTGCATCATCTCTTCCACCCCATATGATGAACAATAGCCTGTACGGGGCTGGAAACACATATTCTCCTGTTACATCTCTGAGAGCGCAAAGCACTCCATATGGAACGCCAATGAAAGACATCAGTTTTCATTCAGATATGGATAACATACCATCACATGATGTCCCTTCACCCGTAATGCCGGATCCTAAATTAAAAGGAATCCTTCGGACAAATCCCAGTGGTGCATATGGAGGAAGCCGTCAAGGGCAGGAGTTTACTAGGAATGAACGGACAGGACACAATATAGCACCTCCTGGTTCAGGGAGTGCTATCATTGATTTTAGTACCCTTGGAACTGGGAAGTCATTTCCAACCACCACTAGCTCAAGGACTAATATGAGAAGGTGAAACAAATTTAGCTGCAGATATCATTGGGACTTTAAAGCTTTTTGTTCTTGTCACAAATAGATTCTTATTAGTTGATAGTATTAATTTTCTATTCCTTCACTCTCTGATTAAAAAGATCTTCATACTTTGAAGATATTCATGATGTAACTTTATTTCTGGGTCAGATGGCATATTCATATACATTCTACATCATGTTTTGTTGTAGTATTTGTATTCATTGCTTTATATTTATTAAAGAGCATTACTTAGCCTTTGTATCTGGATCTGAAATATAGCATAAAATATGTTCAAACATATCTGAGGTGTGCTATTACCCCAACTTAGTATGATGATGTACACAGACAATACAGTATCCAAAATGGCTGGATTGGCAACTGCATGTACCTAAAGCATCATAGTTTGCATGCAAGTACAATTCATTTTCCTTTTTTTAAATCTTGTATTGAAAATATATGAATACAGCTTTGATGACAGGTTCTGCATAAGCAGTGAATAGTCTTGCATGATGTGTAATTAGCACTCTAAAGGAAAAATGCGATACATTATTGCTTGATAGAAAGCCCTTTTCACGAGTATGTTCACATTGCATGAATCTTTCATAAAATGCATTTTAAGATTCAGTGAAAGTAGGGGGAAGAAAGCACTTTTGATATCTTTGCAAAGGGGTGTAAAAGCATTAGAAACCATGATTGACTGATATATGTGCTAATATTAAAAGGTAATAGATACCTTTGATGGTCATAAAATCCCATTATAGGGAATTGATGAATAGACTAGATTCCTTTGCACAACATATGCAAAGAAAATTGTTCAAAGTAATGCAGGTTATGAAAAGCACTGCATGCTAAATGAGAACAGTAGTAACAGGTTCAGAAATCAGTTTTTCCCATATTAATCATTTAACAAAAATTTGGTAATGAGAAATAAAGAACTGTTAAATTTGAAAGTGCATCATTTCAAGTGATTTATTAGAGATGTGTAAACAGAGTATAATGACTGTGTATTGGTAGCTTCATTTTCTTTTAGAAGATACTGAGAGCAGATTGTCCATGATATGCATGCCATAGTTGATTTGATTCCAAGGATGTCTCCTTCTTCCACTGCAGTCCTTTAAATATTCATTAACTTGTATTTTATACAATCATGCTCAAAGTTTGTAAAGCACAAGAGAGATGAACAGTGCAAGGAATATTTATATAGTTTCAGTGATTCTGATAAAATTTGAGTATCTTTATTGTCCATGTATATGGATTTTCTTGAGCTTCAATTTGGTGTTAACAAAAGCATGGGGAATCAGGGGATAGCAAAGTCATAAATTTTAAAAGTTGTATTATTAATTGATTCATTGCACATTGGCAAGTGCAAACCTGAGATAACTGTGCAGCACCTCTCCTTATGTAGTGGAACCTCGTTATAAAGAACACTATTATAACAAACTCTCGTTATAAAAAGGTAATTTTGCCTGTCCCCTTTCCTTGTATTTTATTGTTTTTTAGCCCCAATATAACAAGGTTTCGATATAAAAAGGTAATTTACTTGTTCCGGAGGAGTTTTATAATGAGGTTCCACTGTATATTGATTTTTTTGTTGTTCAGAATTATTTTCAGACAATTTATTTTTTCAGATGTGATAACTGTGTCAAGATGTATTTAATGCATGTTTTTAAGAAACTTCCTATGAAAAAGATTCCTTCAACAAAAAACATAAAAATTAAAATACCATTATATGTTATTTTCAGTGTATTATTGGAAAGATACTTTGTAAAGTTCCCAATTTGAATTTAGAAGCTGTCTCACAACTCACCATAATGCTAGAAAATCTGGATGTTATGTATCTAGATATTGTCTGTTTGGCATGATGCATGCATAAAGGGGGAATGGATGACTTAATAACACCCTTGCCTGCTCTGCTGCAAAGATAAAAAGTATGATTTAGAATCAAGCATCAATAGAAGGCTATTCTAAGAGAAAAGAATGATGCAAACTTAGTATGTCTTAAAATTCAATTGCTTATAAAAACTATGAGAACAATAACCCCACAGGTTAATAATGATCATTAAAAAGCCAGTGGTTGAACAAGTGTCCATCAAAGATCTAAATCCTTGATCTGCCACATGTTTTTGATTGTGATGATTATTTTCTGCATAGTGGAATGACTTCTTCATAGCACTTTGTTACAGCAAGTGATGCTCATAACTTGTAAAATATAAATTCATGAAAGTAGTTTATCTCATGGACACTTTGTCAGCAATTGTAAACCGGTATTCAGTTTCAGATGTGAGCAGCCTTTGGGATTTTATAATCTTGGATTTCTGAGAAACAAATGGAAATGTGATGAATGAAAGTATTTCTTCATCCTGTTAAGGAGACCAGTTTACTACCAGTAATATATTCACATGTCATGCATACATCTTGTCCAACAGTTGCATTTAAGTCACCTTCAAGCTTGCTAGAGGTTTTTTTCTTCATAAAGCAACAAATTATGTGTGTAAAGGTTTGTTCACATATGTAGCAGTAAATGCTTCAAAACAAATGCAGTGTTTGTTGTATTCAGAGTGAATGCAAGCAATGCATCCAAGGTGCTGTATGCCTACTCATTTATCTGTGTGTTATAAGATACAGAAATGTGTACAGTATGCTTGAAAAAATCCTGCTTGTTTCTTTTACTACTCCATATCTGAACCAGCCTTGAAGAGGCTGCGCTTTCTCTCTGAAGCAACAAATTATGCATGTAGGGGAGATTTTATCTGTACTCATGCTGTAATGATCAAGCGTATGGCCTATTGACAAGGATTCTTTAAAGAAATTACCTTAAAATTTCAAAAGCTTACTTAATTCTCTCATTCTCCTAGCTGTGCTGAATACACGATCCTCCCATTCGTGTAGGTAATGGACTAAGAGGTTTTTGGAGGGGATGGGGGGGGGGGGGGTAGGGATGGCTTGAGAAGTAAGTGCAAGAAAGTGCAAGAAAGTAAAATTCTTTTTGTTGTCTCCCCTGGAAAATCCAGTGTATCACCTGCAAGTAAATCAGAGAGAGAATGTTATTTCTTAAAAGATAATCAATGAAGATGATGTGTTCCTTTACTCAATGCCCATCTTATTGTGTATTATCTTTTGGAAAATTGATTTTTGTAATAAAATTTATGGAACTCAGTTAATGGTGTGTACTGTGATATGTTTGTGCTTATAATTACAGGATAGTCATAAACTTAAAAACAGACAGAATTAAAGAGTAGTGAATATTCAAATAAATAGATGGAAAGACCATTTTTGGGGGTCCTGTGAATTGTCAAAAAAGTTGGTAGAAGTCCAACAAATGAAAAGTTGTCTTTCCCTATTATTAATTTTTTACTTCATCTTCTTTTCTTTCTTTCCATTGGTATGTCTAAATATTTCTTCATCATATTTTCTGACAATAATTTGTATAGAGTAAATTATATTTCTTTTCGAATACATTTTCTAATAATCTATAATTTCAATATGAAAGAAGAGAAAATGAGTTTCGTATGATCTGTACATTAACCCCAAATACATGTATAACAACTATCATGGACGAATTATAAACTTAAATTCTCCTCGTTTTGTTTCATTAAGGGACACAGTGGTGCCTAGGAGATAATATACAGTTAGAAACAAAACTTTTTTTATACTTGTTCGCCTAACCCCTCGTGCGTTTCTTGCGCACAAGTGCACATTCGTACAATTGAATTGAAAAATCATAATGATTAATTTTTCTCCTCTACCATATGCACCAGTGGAACTTCAAAATAGCTAGTGTGCTCTATAGAATGATTACCATTATCAATATTTCACTAAGGAAAATAGAATTCAAATGAAATATTAAAAGAACAATAATCATTATTTTCTTCAAAAAATTGATTGAGCGTACATAGGTTACGAAATGTTCGTAATCCAAATATGAAAAGCGACATCATATTCACGCCGTGTACATACAGGGAGAGGGCGGGGCAGGGGCGGGGTCAGGGCGGGGTGCCAATAGTCTTGCATATGCAGGCCAGATCTTTTGATCCTATGAAAAAAAAAAAAAAAAAAAAGATGAAGTGAAATTCATACTTGAAGATGACTCAATGGAAACAGGAGACTTGGCAATTTTTTTTTCAGCAAAACTGAGCGAGGCATAGGAATAACTTGGGGTGAGATTTATCCGAATGAGATGGAAAGAAAAATTCAACATGCCTTAAGGACAGTCGACAAGGCTAATTATCTGTCCATAGTCAAAGCTAAGTTAAACGTGGCTGGCCTCTTGTCTTGGTTTGTAAGTAGTAGTCGATATTTATTTTGTTATTATTGATATTGTTTTTTGACGTTTGGTCTTTTGAAAATAAATTTTAAATATGCCAATGTTGTTTTGAAATGTTTTGATGAACTCTACTGCTTCAGTAGCAGCTTGAATTTCGGATTTAAACGTTAATGCCGCAGCCTCAGCTTAGCTCAGCAGTTAGAGCCAGGCACTGTAACGGAACGCTTATGTTTGCTAGTCGGGGATCCGCCGCGCTACGTGCATGATTAGCGGCTCGTTAACATGGTTGACGTGCAGGCACCAGTCATTTGAAGTCGTCGTAGAAATATTATGATCAGATCAAAAAGTTAATCGGAATAATTTTACATGTTATGATCAAGAAAGATTAAGTGCAGTATGTCAAATCAGATAATGTATTTGGCAACATGCACAGTACAGCACCACCAGAATTAAGAAAATATGAAAAAAGAGATTAAAATTTTCTGTTATTAATTTTTATAAAACGGGTTTAAGGATGTAGCCAATAGCCAGTGCGTATGTATGTCATGTGTTCATGCTTTAATTCTATGCAACCTTCCAGCCGTGCATTTTTGGGTGCAGCACTGTGCATTTTGGATGCATCACTTTACCTCTAGCGCGTAAAAACTGAGACACCATGAAATATGCGTTCTTTCAAAGAGAAGTCTATCACAAGGACTTTGATGCCCTTACTCAGGGGCGCATCACACTGACTACGCTTGTGATGTCATAATAGAAGGGCAGATGTTACCTCTTTGTCTTTGTGATCCGAGGAAATTTGGAGGGGCTTTAACAAATTTTCCAATACAAAGTCATACTGCCGACTCGTTTTATAAAACAAATAATGCACAGATTTAAATTTGTGATGTTAGTGGCGATGCAGGCATCTCGGATATTCACAATATTATGCAAAAGCGATCGGCGCAAGCGCCTCATGCTTGTTGCACATTGTAAATACCCTCGAGTGCGCTGCATCGCCACTAACACATTCACATCTGTGCATTATTTGTATAATGGTATGAATTGTGTCTAGTTCTTGTCTCCATCAATGAATGGGCACTCTAACCATAGCTTTATAAAGAAAAAAACTTTTTAACGCAAAATGTTCCAAATTATTCACTTTTTTCATCTTCTTCTTTCTATTCACTTTTTTCATCTTCTTTCTTCTTTTTCTCTGTTTTTTCTTTTTCTTCTCTTCCTTCTTTCTCTTTTTCTTCATCTTCTTTCTCCTCCTCTTCCCCTAGCTTCTCCTGTTGTTCCTTCTCTTCTCCTTTCCCCCCCTTCTGTTTGCTCAACCTCCTTCACTCTTGAAAATTTGTGCTAATGAATGGGGCATGTGCCCCATTCAGGAACATGAATATGATGAATTATTTTTGATTTGTTAAAATCATATTCAAGGTGCCAATTGAAAAAATATATGATTTCATTTGTACTGCTACTAGTTTCAGAAGTTTCTACATCAAGAGCTGAATCAGAGTGACACCATCATGCCTGTAATCAAAGAGGAATATGGATGCACTAGCAGCAATGAAGTTATTGAACAATACACCATCACCAACAAACATGGCATGAAGGCAAAGCTGATTGAGTATGGAGCGTCTCTCATTGAGTTCTGGGTTCCTGATCAGCATGGCAATGCTGCAGATGTTGTTCTTGGTTGGCCTGACCTCAAAGGTTTGTGTCAAGCTTCATTCACAAATGTTATAAACTGTCTAAGACATTGTACAGCAAATTGAATGATGTAGAGGCATAGGATCTCACACGCACTCAGTATAGACTGATTGATTGATTAATTTCATTTACTTGTCCAGTGTATTCTTGAGATGAATACCTTTTTTGCTTAAATCTATCCTAGGGGAACCAGTCAAAAATTTAATGTACAACACACGAGCAACCAGAAAAACCCATGGAAATGGTGGTTTTGCTGATTAAGGTGCGTGACATCATTAGGACATCAAATAAGTAAAAAATGAGAAAAAGGGGTATATTTTCTTGAGTTTAACAAACAGAAAAAGACAGAGACCTTGTTTAGGGGATATGTTCAAGAGGTTAAAGTCATTTAGGGAAAATCTTTACAGAATTTCTTGGGAAAAAAAAAATTGAAAAGGGTTTGATTTTGATCAGTGGATAGCACTAGTTAAGGGTGGTTTTGGAAAACCTGTGGTCGCACATGTGTACAGAAATTTATACTGACTGGCCCCCTGGCACATATTTATTTCAAGTTTCAAAGCTCATGCAAATTATGCATATATGAAATTATGCATAAATGTAGCACCAGGGAAAAAATTAAGATTATATGTACGGGGGCTATTTTTCTTACTTCTGTTCATTCCAAATGACATTTTGTGTTGACCTCAATTGCAGTATACAGGGGCTACTTTGCTACTAACGAGGGTTATTTTTGACATTTTGGAGGCAAATCGCCCTTAGCCCTCGTGTATTTTTTTCACTGTGTAGCACCCACGTTCACTTTCAGCTTCTATGCTCTCCTCTAATTTCTATTCAATATATCTTTTCCTATCCAGGTTATGAGAACAATTCTTTCTACTTTGCGTCTGTGGTTGGAAGGGTAGCCAACAGGATTGCGAAGGGATCCTTCAGCATTGATGGTGTCGATTACCAGCTGAACATCAACAATGGTCCAAATACCAACCACGGAGGGGTCAAGGCATTTCACCTGGTAATAATACATCGCACACCTTTCTGTAAAATGTCTGTCCCATAGCCACAAATGTTGGTTTTATTTTACATATAATTATGCTATCCACTTTGGGAAGCAATACTTTAAGTAAACTCATAAGAGGTGATAAATAAGAAATTACTTTCATATAGTTTTGTTTTTGTAGTAAATTGTTTATTTGACAGCTTAATAAACAGTTTTTCTTAAATTTTCATTTTTCAATTGACAAACAGGATCATTCTGTATTTCCTTTGTATGACATTAGTTGCAATAGCTGTACCATTATATTATTGCCAAATGACAAGTTGAACCATCTAAGCATTCTACTGTTGCAAATGGCAACGAAAAGTGAAGTGACATGCCCCTCACTTTTTCTATAGCTTAAAATATATTGATAAGAGAGTAATAGGGGCCTTCGTTTATTCAAAGTGTATATTTTTTCCTCGCCCCCACCATTAGTTTACACATGGAATAATTTACATATTTCCACAGTGGTTTGTTGCTTCATGTATGAACAAGTATACACATTATTATAGTACTAAAGATTTATTATTTACTTTGTTTTATTATAGCAAGTTTGGAAGGGTTCTGTGGAAGGTGATGACAAGGTGACATTCACGTATGTTAGCCCTGATGGTCATGAGGGTTTCCCAGGAGAGGTTACAGCAAAAGCCACTTATCAGCTGACGGATGACAATAGACTTGTCATCTCCTTTGCCGCTACCACTACCAAAGCAACCCCCATCAACCTCTGCAACCATTCTTACTACAACCTTGCAGGCCATGTAAGTTGACCTGTTGAAATACAGTTTTTGGACTTGGTTGACTTACTGTATTGCAATTGCTAGTCGTAAATATTTGGGTAATCTTGTTTGTGGGCTTTTGAAATATATTGTTTGGAGACTGTGATGCAGGCATACAGCATTGGTGAAGGCAACCGATAGTATGATGAAGACTTGTCCAAATGAAAGTGCTTTACTTTCTTCAAGAAAATACCTGTAGAATGACCTTTATCCTTAATTAGAGATATTTTCATATTTAGGATTAGGACAGCTTCTTGATGTTCTCAACAGGTTTTCTTTCTATTTTTTTTAAAAATCAAGATTTTATGTGCAATACCAAGAAAGTACATATCAAACCTATTTATGAAATTTTCTGTGTGCAGTATATGGACTTTATTGCTCCCACTCAAAGACAGTTTGTCTTAACCTTGGTTTAAAGTAGCCTCCATGTAAATGCAATGAATTGGCAGTAATGCTTACAGCATATTCATAGGTTAGGAATAGTGAATGGAGGTTTGAACTGTGATTTATGGGGTGTTGCAAGAAGGTTGCAATTAATTGCACATAATTGCTGATTTTGAAACAACCATTCTGATTGGCTCAGGGTCTGCCCTTTTAAGAAGACATGCATGCAACAATGATTTTGATTGGCCAGTGACAATCAGTTGCAACTTGCAATCGATTGCAACTTTCTTGCAACACCCCACTAGACCATGGTTTGAATTTAAACCTTCATGAATTAGGGCCTGTATGACTGTTTGTTTTAAAATCTTGGGTTGTCTATAAATTCCTGTCTTTATTTTTTTGTACTACCCTTTGTTGTAGAATGCTGGCACCATAATAGACCATCTGATACAAATCAATGCTGAGAACT
The DNA here is from genome assembly GCA_029962745.1 of Echinometra lucunter. Classification (NCBI taxonomy): domain Eukaryota; kingdom Metazoa; phylum Echinodermata; class Echinoidea; order Camarodonta; family Echinometridae; genus Echinometra; species Echinometra lucunter. Next base: position 40,980,448 of record CM057152.1, read on the forward strand.
ATACACCTTTAGATGATACTAGCGTACCCACTGGTAAGTCTCATCAGGTTTTATACCAACTTAACCCTTAAGCTGCCAAAACCCTGCACAGTGATCTTTGTAGAGTAAAATACATGTATAGTTGCATGCTCACTCACGCATACTTGTGCACCCCTAGTAAACCTGACACAGCAGCTGGAATTCACAAAAGAAGTTTAAACCATGTGGCAGTTTATACCTCTGTAAGCGTACTAAAATAGATGCAAATAGATGCATGTTGGCCATGCGCATGCTTAAAGAAAACAGGTAATTGGGGGGAATTCTGTACATACACTTAAAGGACCCAGGAGGGAGTTTAAACCTCTTTTGTGAATTCCAGCCATAGAGGATAAGTAGCTGACATCATTGACATCATAAGGTTTAATCCAGGCCCCTAAAGCTCCGCCATTTTGTCCAGATCCATTAGAAGGCTGACCTAAGCCCCCATCAATATTTATGAGCAAAAATGAATAATTCATTTTGTAAGATGATTCCAAGGAGTTGTGTGCATTTGTGCATGATTCAAAACATTACGCCCATTAGCCCAAAACATGCGCAATGATGCACAATCATTGCACAATCAATGCGCAACAAATGTGCTACAAATCAAAGTATCGTAATAATAGTGATACGTGCCATACGCACAGTAGTTATGAATAATGCAACAAAAACGGGTGCTTAGGTCGACCTTCAAATGATCCGAAAGAGGCCGGGCCTAATGCCATTCGCGTAATGATATAAGCGTGTGCTGCTTTTTGTCTAGTAAATTTATTATATGTCTATGGTTTAATCTCTCTATGTGTCTGTAAATTCTTTTTATTATGTAAGTTTATGTATGTACATGAAAGTTACGTGGAGATAATTTGAAACCAATTTGTACAAGTTCACAGTTAAAGGGATATATTTGTTTGCTTGTTTTGTGTTGAAAATAGTTAGAATGTGAAGAATGAAAATTTTATCATTTTATTGAATCAAACTTGCCTATCAATTGGCAGAGCATACTCTTTCAAGTCATCCCACAAAAAATCTATTCTGTCAGTGCAGATATTGACTGATACATGTAAGAGCAAACTGCTGAATGATAACTTATTTTTGGTGTAAACCTACAACCGTTGACTTGTTTCTAACAGGTGAAATAGTAGGAGTTAAGGATACAGTGTTTGATCTGAGGCAGCCAGTGAAGATAGGTGACCGGATCTATGACGTACCAGGACTGGGCTTTGATCATAACTTCTGTATTAAGTCATCATTAGAGGAACCTTGTGCTAGGTAAGGCAATTTCACATGAGTGTGATGCTTTGTCAGGAATCGACTAATGTAGATCTAAATATTCTTCTGTCCTTTAAATTACTGTATGAGCTGAAATTTTCGCGGTGGTTTTATTTTCGCGAATTTCGCGAATCACTCACCTATCGCGAATTTAACAACACGCGAAAATATTTGCTTCATCTCTCATCATCGGCACATATTGTTGCCATTGACATGCACGATGCGGAAAGTGCAGTACCGTGTGTAGCATCATATCACAACACACAGAGAAATTGTCACTCACCTCAAGTTAGTTCCGTACATAGTCAAGAAGCCCAATTCTGCTACCAAAAATGCCGAATCGGTGCCATTTTTCCAAAGCATGCAGGGCTTAAGTGGGGTGGTAAGAAAGACAGTCGCCAAAAACACGCTTTAAATCACAGGTTTTATGACGGGTTTTTTTGTTTATCGCAAGTTACGAGTGTGATGGTATTGGCAAAAAATAATCAAAAAACAAATCCTCCGGATCTACCAATATGGCTCTTTCATGTACAAATAAGTTTACTGCAAGTCCTGCTCTTGCGCTCATGAAATCAACAACTCGCGAAAATGTCTGTGAGCCTTTTATTCGCGAAAATATCTGTACACGAAAATATTGGCTTATACAGTACACAAACATTTAGGCACATGTTATGAAAGGTGATTAGATAGGGAAATATGAAAGAGACATTAAAATGGGGAAACTTATTTTGTACTTTCATTGATAATTAGCTAAGAAGACATCCAGCTATCTATTTTCAGTAGAACATGAAAAAAAAAAAAATTCTGGGACCTTTCCGAATTTGTTGTTATTTTTTGTTGCAGAGTAACCCATCCAGGGAGTGGACGATGTATGGAGATGTACACTACGAAACCTGGTATTCAATTCTACTCAGCTAATTATCTTGATGATACCTGTAAAGGCAAGGAAGGGACTACGTATGCCAAACATGGTGGTTTCTGCCTTGAGTCACAGTACTATCCCAACTCTGTAAACCAGGTAAGAAGCACAGCATTTCTGTCTGCATTACCTGTCTGTATACAGGTGTTAACATTGTGGTTTATGCTTAGAGTCACAGTTATGTCCCAACTCTGTCAACCAGGTAAGAAGCAAGGCATTTCTATCTGCAGTGACTGTCTGTACCCAGGTGTGAACATGGTTGTTCCTGCTTTGAGTCACAGTAATATCCCAACTCTGTCAACCAGGTAAGAAGCAAGACATTTCTATTGCAGTGCCCATCTATACTCCAGTGTTAACATTGTGTTTTATGCGTAGAGTCACAGTACTATCCCAACTCTGTCAACCAGGTAAGAAGCAAGACATTTCTATTTGTAATGCCTGTCTGTACCCAGGTGATAACATTGCGCTTTATGTGTGGAGTCACAGTACTATCTCCCCTTTGTCAACCAAATAAGAATTACTTGTGAATTTACTGCTATGTTTATGGGCAAGGCATATTCATCTACATTGCCTCTCTCTATCCAGGGCTGGTATTCTGATAATTGTGTTACCTTTTGTCTTATCTTCACTGTGTTAATTGTCATAACAAATTTAGAACGTGTACTTATGGTTGATATACCGTAAATTGCGCAAATGACCAGAACACAAGACAAAAGTGCGCGATGTGAGCCAATGGCGTACGCTATTTCTGATTGCAAAGATAACACGATTTTCAGAATACCGGCCCAGGTGTTAACATGGTATTTTCTTGCTAAGAGTCACATGACTAACCCATATCAGTCACCCAGGTAAAAACTCATTGCAAAAGCATTCCATGACCTCAAAGAGAAGGTCAAGTTCTAGGAAAGGTTAACGGTAGTTTAACTTAAGTAAAAAATTGGACACAAAGTTGAATATTGATCCAAAGGCAATACACCTGTCTGATTCTTTATTATTACCATTATTCTTATGTGTCTTCCCCTCTTTATCTCTGAATGTCTGTCTGTTGATCGTTATCTTTCTCTCTGTCTATTTTCTTCCTCTTTTTCTTTCTTGCCCAGCCAAACTTCTCTAAGAGTGTACTACGACCTGGAGAGACATACAACCACACCACTGTCTACAAGTTCTCCTGGTAAAAAAAAACCAACCCAAACCTGCAGCTGCACCACAAGTCCAACCGAAGGGGCAGTGATATTTGTCTCTTTAATAAAAACACAAGTGCTATGAAAAAAATAATTCCACTATTACATGTATTACTATCTTTATTGTGATATAAACACTGAATTTGTGCTATCTCTGTAATCATCTTTTTAATTTACAAGAAATAAGTCATATTTATTGGACATAAACACATTGGCTTAGTATTCAATATCCTAGATAGAGCTGTGTCATTATTGTGTTTGTTTAGGACAATAATTTAATAAGTAACTACATGTATTTGCTGAATTAAATTCTATGAGTACAGTATTTGTTTTTAACTTTTTATAGAATTTTCTAATTTAATGCCTAACCCTTTATGTGTGCTTATGCTTTAGGAAGCTTGGGAAAGAGAGTGGTCTGAAAAAAACTCAAAGAAAAGAAAATGCATAGCGTTATCAATTTTAGTTTGTGTTCCTGACATGTTTTTTTTTTGCACCACTCCTTTTTTGCTAAGCTACCTCATGTACTAGCTGAATATATAAGCTCCAAGTCAGCTGTTCATATCTCTTTAATGTGATTATGACACAAGTATATGATATGCCTAATTATGTACATGTACATCTTCTTGGAGCTATTGTTTGATACAGGGTATCAATTCCAAGCAATATTAGATTTTGACTACTTTTTCAAAATATAAGGCACTTCTTGTACTTTTTCAAACTGTGTTAGGAAATGCTACTTTTAAAAAGTTTTTATTTATTTTATTTATTTTTGAAATACACAGTTTTCTTTAATAGTGCTGTCATAAGGCAGAATATCTGAAAAAAGATGTGTCTTACTCGCCCTCTACCAAATGAGGTGTGCTAAAGAAAAGAAAACGAAAGAGAAAAATCCTCCATGACTACTTTGCAAGCATGTAGCTACTGTGGATATTGTGGATTCAAATCAAGGATCGTCAGAGTCATTCATTTCATTGTGCATATCAAACTGTTTCTTACTCCCCCCCCCTCTCTCTCTCTCTATCTTGTTTATGGTTTTAGTTTTTTATGTGCTTCATAGGAGTGATATGAGTTTACACATTATTTTGACAGCTGTAGGTGATAGTATTTTCTACTGAATATGAATTTTGACAGCTTATGTTATGGCAATAGATCATATATATTATCATGTATTATTGTCGTCATCATGGGTGTGTGTAATTCACACTACATGAGATGATAATTAGCATAACTGAACCGGACTGGGATGGACTGAACTGAATATAATTGGACTTCTTTGCATCAGAATGAATGAGATAATGTTCTCTATTAAAATACTATATTTTTAAAGCCGTATTATAGTGTACATTATTCTTTAGTAGCAGCTGATGTTTTCAATTTTCGTACCCTTTGTAGTATTAATAGCCATATGTCATTATGCACTCTGAAAACTGCTTATTTATATTCAGTCTTTTAAAATCAACCTTTAAAAGAATCAATTCATTACAAAAGATGGGGACTGTGGGGGAAAACACAGGAACGGATATAAGGGAAAATACAGAAGGAGATAGATGAAGAGAAGGAGAGAGAAAGGAGATAAAAAGGAAAGAGAAAAAGAGAGAGAGATGGAGGGAGAGAGAGGAGTGAGAAGGGGAGGGGGAGTTCAGTCAAGGAGAAAGATGGGCTGCATAAACTTAAAAAAGAAAGGGGACAGTTACATTATTATTATTATTATTATTACTTATTATTTATGCTGCACTTTTCCCATAAGGCCCAAAGCACTTACAATAATCAAACAGTGAACATATAATCAAATGTATATCCTAAACTACAAACTGCAAAAAGATGGGTTTTTAATGCCTTTCTGAATGTTGTAATTGATGGAGACTGCCTAATTGTGTGTGGCAAATCATTCCAGTGTTTTGAGGCTGACACAGTAAATGTCCTATCACCAGCTAACGTACGAGTAACTGAATATGTGAGACGAAGAGGATCACTGGCTGACCTCAGTGCTCTGGTGGGTGTGTGTGTAAATTCAAACAATTACCCATATACTTTGGAGCTTGATTATTAAGTATTTTGTACATGAAGTGCTGTTCAGTATATTTTAACCAATATCGTGGAGAACAAAAAACAAAAAAAGCCTTCGACGAGTTGTAGTCACTATTCTTTACATCCCATCACATGACACGCCATCAAACCACAGTGCAAGGAAGGTTTAGTCGCTTTATCATGGAAAAGGAGGAGAAAACAAGTGAACAGCCTTATCCTAAATCTGACTACATTCGTCTTTTTTCTCACAAAACATTATTTCGGCTGCCATTAACATGCCGACGTCGATGTTATTTTGTGGCATTGCCCAATGAACCACCCACAGTAGATGTTATAAGTATTAAAAGTATATCACAAATTCAATACAGTTTACACAGTTATACACAGTTGTAAAACCAATTTAAAAAAAGATGAAGAAGATAATGTTTATAATATACATGTATAGCCACTTCTTTCTCGGTGGGAACAAAAGTAGGCCTACGGGTTCCTTTTCATTTTATTTGTTCATGCAGTATATGGAATTTATCCACAGCATGGCGACCCCTACGTGACGCCTAACTGGCCACTGGAAATGAACTTTCAATACACCTTTATATATATACGTCAATCAGGGGCCAGCTCTTAAAAATTAAAAATCAGTCATTACACCCATTCGAATCCCTCTCCTTTTACGGGGGGGGGGGGGGGGGGGGGGGGGGAACAATAACAAGAATTGAGAACGGTGGATGTAAAAAAACAACAACATTAAACAAAGTATATGCCTGGTTCACAAACCTTTTGTAGAGGAACTACCAGATGTGGGCAAACTTTATGTCCCCTGCCTGCCCCCTGCCCCCCCCTCCCCACACCCACTGGAAGCATGCCATCGTGACATGTTGCTTGAAGAAAGCACCCATTAAATGATACGATATGCTTATTTGCTTATCAACCAAACTGTTCATTTTTCAGTTCAAAAAGGCAACTTGGCTACATTCTGTATATAGGACTTTGATGTTAGGTAAATATCCATAAGTGATAAACATCAGTCATGATAAAAAATAGTTTAGGTTCTACAGTTTGATGTACATTTAGTTATGGGCCCCGTTTATTCATTCAAGGCTCTCATACATTGGTTGGTAAGAATTACACATTTCCCCTCAAATATTTTACGTAATAATGCATGCATCATTTGGTGCAAACATCGTTGTTCATTGTACAGAGTTTGCGAGCTCTTATAAATTTAATTTCGTTTATTTATCAGAAGAATTGCATTCATAATTGTTCACTTTATTCTTTCATCAACTTACCTTTATTCATGATTTAATTATATACATACAAAATGTCTGCTCTTCGATTGCTCTTTTTCTTCCCCCTCTTACGCACTCTCTGTCTCTCTGTCTCTGTCTCTGTCTCTTTGTCTCTGTCTCTTTGTCTCTGTCTCTGTCTCTCTCTCTCTCTCTCATTCACATTCTGACAGCTTCCTCCGACATAGCTCCTGGCTGGCTGAGGGTTGGGGTGATTGATTTCAGATGTGGGACAGGATAGGGTCAGGTAGAATAGTATTTCAGATGTGGGAAATGATAGGGTCATGTGGAATAGTATTTCAAGAGTTGCAGTTATGAATTTCATTCGAACGGTGCAAGGAATTTCCTAAATCCTAATATAGCAATTGTCGCAGGAGTACGTGTCATAGAAGCCCTAACAACCATTCTAATTATTTTCCTTTTTGTTGCTTGAATTCATGATCCCTTGTAGAAAAAACCCCGGAAAATAAACTTATATAATTTGAGATGCCTGTCACTACAGAAGAGTACGGTCGCACTGCCAACAACCAGCTAGTTGAGGAGTATACATTAAGCAATGGGAACGGGATGATAGCAAAGTTGATTAACTATGGAGCTGCTTTGACTGAGCTCTGGATACCACATAAGAATGGAGAGGCAAGTGATGTGGTTCTGGGTTGGCCTGACATCAAAGGTACATACAATTTTTTTTAGCCTTTTTATCTTTTGTTGAATGCTATCAATTATAAGATATACTTCTGATATCATTAGTACGCCATTCCAAATATGAAAATGTTGACTCGCGTCGTCTGAATTTGGTCACAGAAAATAAAACGTAGTTAATGATTTAAACAAAGCTCCTCAGTTCGTGTGGTCAGTATACAGATTTGTCTCTTGTCCAATATATACTATCAACAAAATGTTTCGTAAGTTATATACGTTTAGAATGAAAGGTTCAATTTCACACCCTAAATGCAACAATGGCAGCAGCCTTTTGGGTGCAATCTTGCACCCTACTTGAAAAAGATGCAAAGATGCACCCTTTTGTACTTGTTTCCACCTGGAAATGCCCGTCTACGCCCTTATAGGTGCATACTTTAAGGGTGCAGATATTTTTGCATTCAAAAGCTAGCTAGGGTGCAAATTTGCTGGATCCTTCTCTGAAGGGTAATTTACCCTTCAGTGAAGGATCGAGCAGTGAGCGGCATTTTGCATAATGCTTCTTCTTAAGGAACTACCAGTGCTGCATTTGAAGGGCACAAAATTAAACCTTTTATTCTTTTGTGTATTGACATCCCCAGTTGTCAATTGTTGATCATGTTTTCTCAGTCAATATGAGAAAAATTTGTAGCTACAGAATTTGTTTATTTGAATACAATGTTCAGACGTCCACAGGCGAGCTGCCCCCTTATTCTCGCATCTCTCATAATGTATAAAGTAAATTGATGTTTTTCTCCAACTCTAATTTTCATCCTTCTTCGATTGGTGTATATCGTGAAGGTTACGAGAAGAACGCACCTTATTTTGCCGTGACGATTGGTCGTGTAGCAAACAGAATAGCTAAAGGTCAATTCTCACTCGATGCAGTCGATTACCAGCTGGAGATCAACAACGGACCAAACCATATTCACGGTGGTGTACTCAGCTTTTCACATGTAAGTTTACACATATAACTTCAACCATAATGGGCCACCGTTTATGGGGGGGGGGGGGGGGATTAACAAGGCCACCGATCAGGGGTAGAGTTTCCTTTTCTATCCTTCCCTTTTCTGTATTTCTCTTTTTTTCGTCCTCCTATTATTATCATTCTTTTTTTTTTGGGGGGGGTGCACTTAGACTACTCCTATAACTCCGCCACTTATGTTTCCAGAGGAGAATGCTCATCTTCACTATAAACAGTCATCGATTATCATCGTGAACGAGGGATCTTCATGCCGATTACTGTCAATATAAGAGATGGTACAAGGTTTTTAAATATTATTACCAGTTGTACACCAGAATGTGAAAATGTGAGACTGAGATTATATGACTGCATACTTTTGTTTGCTGTTATAAGATCTTAGGTTAAGAGACAATTTCCTTATACTCCACATCTCGGGTTTCGTTTTTAATTACACAAGCCATATGTAATTATAGGATATAGCAAAGCGGCGATATTGTTTGTTTGTTTTTTTTTTTTTTATTTTCTTATATTACTACGTATAGAGATGATGACATCTTATCATTCACCGAAAAAATGAATTTTCTTTGGAAATACTGCACGCATGATGACATAATTATCGGGAGCCACGTATGCCAATTATCATTCACAACTTAAATGAGTAAAAACAATTACATGAGTCTGTATTTTCTGTTTGTTCCTATTCTACAGCGACTTTGGACGGGGACAATCGAGGGAAATGGAGTAACTTTCAGCTACAAGAGTCCTGATGGAGAGAATGGTTATCCAGGAGAGGTCACTGTGACCGTCACCTATCAACTGACAGACGATAACAAGATACTCATCTCATACGTTGCCAAGACAACCAAAGCCACTCCCCTCAACCTTACCAATCATTCATACTTCAATCTCGGCGGTCACGTTAGTATTTTCTTTTTTGCTGTTTGATTCAAGCTATTAAAAATTAACATATTATTTAGCAAATCTTGTTATGTGTTCCTTTTGTCAGAAAAGTTGGAGCAGACGAAGCTTCCAGTTAACAAGTTTATAACCTTTTACTCTTCGTTTTGGTTAAACATTGTAAATTTTGTTTGACATTGTTTATCTTGTATGTTTCATGAAATTAGGATGCAGGAAGTGTTTTAGATCACATCGTCCAGATAGATGCTGATAAGTACACCCCGATGAACATAGATACAAGTATTCCAACAGGTTTGTTTACTTTTTAAATAAAAAGATATTCATTCATACCTTTCGATATTTTCGTCTTGCAACTTTAAGAAAAATCCAGTAAACATCCGGTGAAGTAAGAACCAGTCATTAATACCATCGCTTGACCCACAACGGCTTGAAACGTTTCTTCCCCATAATGTGTCTGTTTTGTTCCATTACCTGAACTTTGTTTTTTAAAACAGCTATATGTATAGGCATTCGATGAGCTAGGCAACTGGAAAACTGTCCCCCCCCCCTTCAATAAGTTTGAAACTTGAAAATGTACTTGCAGCCGTTCCCACCCCCCACCTCACATTCAGGCAGCAGGGTGAAAATATTTATACCTAATCTAGAATATACATTTTAGATAGTATAAATCAGTATTGTTCTAAAACATCACTGATAATCGGGCAAGAAATGAAAGGATCCTTCCAGACGAAACAGATATTTTAACTCTAATAGCACGTTTTAACCAACATCTATCATTTTATTTCATTTATGTGGTTCTTTTGTCAGGTGAGATTTGTTCTGTTGATAACACCTTGTTTGATCTGCGAAATCCAACCAGGCTCGGGGATAGGATAAATGATGTACCAGGATTAGGTTATGACCATAACTTCTGTGTGAAATCCTCACAAAGACCATGCGCCACGTACGTAAAAATAACTTCTTTTTTCAAAGCCGAGTCATAACTATACTAAGACTCATAAGAGTTTCACCAAGGAAATATCTTTATCGAAAGATGCTTCTAAGCATTTAAGTTTTAATCACTCACACTATTGCCTCTTCTGTAGGCTAAGATTACTGAACAAAACCTATAAACAATGGTTAGAAAATTTCTACAGAATTCAGATAAGAACTTTTAGTTTTCTACGTACAAATGTATGAATCCAACTTCAAATAAAGGCATTATGTACAAAATGTAGCAGTACAACATCAAACAAAGGTATCAAGTCAGAAAAAATATACACAATGACGCCCAGGATAATTTTGTATTATGATGACGGGTTGAATAGAAATATTAAATTAAAAAATTAAGATGGAGAAAAGGAAGAAAAGAAGAAGAAAAGAAGAAGAAGAAGAAGAAGAAGAAGAAGAAGAAGAAGAAGAAGAAGAAGAAGAAGAAGAAGAAGAAGAAGAAAAAAAAGAAGAAGAAGAAAGAAGAAGAAAAAGTAAATGAAAAATTGAGGACGAGAAGGTGAAATAGATGACTTTTACATGTTTTATATGTTTTTTTATTTTATATGTATTTAAAACTATGCCGAATCACCCTTAAAATCCCTTACAGCGTCACACACCAGAACAGTGGCCGTAAGATGGATGTCTATACAACCATGCCTGGTATCCAGCTGTATACGGCCAACTATCTGAATGATTCTACAGTAGGGAAGGGTGGTACTGTCTACCCTAAACACAGTGCTCTCTGCCTGGAATCTCAGTTCTATCCAAATTCAGTCAACCAGGTTTGTTGTTCAAACCAATTATCCTCTCCTCGTTTACCTGCTATGTACTAGGTGTATAGTTCCCATATTTACTTCTTTAGTGCTATAATATTTACTTATATAGTGCCATATTTACTTATTTAGTGCTAAAATATGCTTTGATACCCTTATTTCAGAGCTGTTACTATAGTAATTTATCTTCCTTTATAACTTCCAATGCATCATTTTTTACAATCATCTTGCATTCCATCGCTTTTTCCCTCTTTTTCCGTCCATATTCTCTCCTGTTTGAATTTTAAATGTCTCTTTCCTCAATTTCTTTCTCAACTTCTTTTCTTTTCTGTCTTCACGTAACACAGTTTTCATTAAATTTGTCATGCATTTTTTCATCATTATTTTACCCTTAATACTCCTTTCAACTCTCTTTCACTGTCTTTTCTTCTTCTTTTTCAATGTTCTCATTTCATCTTTTTTTCGTACATCTGCTGCCTCTTCTATAACATCTCCTTGTTTATCATGACCCCTTCAAATTCCCCCCCCCCCCCTCTCCCTTAATTCATTCATTGTTTACCATCTAAATTCATCTCCACAAATGTGTGGCTTTGACATTTTGTGTTATATAAAAGACCATATAATCTTCTTATTTCAGCCCAACTTTCCGAGTTGCATCTTACAGCCTGGTGACACCTACTGTCACGAGACTACCTATGCATTCTCTTGGAACTAGAAGATTCTACTACCCTTACAACAGTGATTGCACAAGTTGCCCGAGCTGTGAAAATTCAATCATAAAGCATGCTACAGTACATGAGGATAAGACTATTGTTCTGTTCTTTGCTCTTATTCAGACATTTTTGTTTATCCTATATACATAATATATTTTAAATGTGTAATTTCAATGAGGTAAAACTAAAACTATGGTTCAATTTCATGTTAATGAATAGCAAGTTAGCAACCTACACAATGATTGATAACTTTTTGGAACAGAGCCATATTTCCATACCAGTCTGTCCATCAGAGACTTGAATATTTAAAGAATTTTCCATGAAATATACAGTGTTCAAATCTTTTAATATACTATTAAGCTGAAATAGTTGGAATGAAAAAGAAATAGCAAATATTTCTATGTAATAATTTGTAATTTTATTAGAACATTACACTATAGCACATTTGCACATCTACAGAGTTGGATAAAGATGAAATTTCAGATTCTACAATATTGTATTTCAATGATAACAATAATAACATGAATTTTTTTTCATTGACCCTCCTGGTTCAAAAACATGTCAACGATGAGATTCATTAAACTCCAATAATATGAAAGTTCAACAGCCAACTTCAACATGAGAACTTAGAATCTAAAATTTGATGCGTACTGTAAATGTCGTAAGTACTACAATTTGGAAGAAATGTATCAGGGCATACCAAGATATTCATAAAATCAGACTGAATATCGATCACTATGCAATTTTACTTACATATCTGTAATATGGTATAAACAAATCACAAATCTACAAATAATTTGGCATAAGCTTAATAATTTAGCTTAATTTTCAGCTTAGTAATTTGGCAAAGGCTTATTTTGGCATAAGCTTTTCTCCAATGTGAAAAGTTGAGTAAGTATTGCTTAAAAAGGGAAGGTGCTATCCTTTCTCTGATGTTCTTTTTTGGCTGAGTAATCATGAACATATTTTCATGGATGAAATGAAACAACCATTTTGAGGTATCAATTTCAAGGCAGTCTGCTAGGAATCTGGGCCGATATTCAATTCAATACTTGGATTAAGTAAAAATTTTACTAGGTATTTTACTTGGCCAAGAAATTTGCTTAAGTCATATTCAATTCACTACTTTGAATTTTACCTAAGTAAGCCAACTTCAAGCCAAAATTCTTATTGATAAGCATTGTGACATCATATTTTCAATGCGCAATTAACATGTCACATCAAATACGCTCGAATACGCTATGATATAATTCTGCGCAGCTCATGACTGCATATAAAAACCTATGCCTGCCAATCAAGGCCTCCAAATAACTGGCTTAAGTCTCCTAGGTAGGTGTCTTAGATTAAGAGTAAAATGCCTTGCCGAAATATTGAATTGAATACCAAATTTTGCTAAGTATTTTATCTATAAAGTAAAAAACATAAGAAAAATACTCATATTTCTGACTCAAGTATTGAATTGAATACCAGCCCAGAAGAATGTTTACTCATATGTGAGTACTAAGCATAGTCAATAACAGTGCTGGCTCTCAACACTATGATATCAGGTCATGTTTAAGTTCACAATGCATTTCACAATACTGTAAAGCAAATATCTGTATTGACAATAAAATGTGAATGCTGAAACATAACAGCAGTTATCTATTTCACTTTGTTTCATGAATTAATAAATCATACATAGGTAGCAATCTGCAATTTTTTGTGAAATGTCTGAATTGAGGAAAATGCTGGAAAAAAGTCTATGCTTATCTATTAATAATCAAATAATTTAAAGGGGGCACTATTACAGGCAAGTCCATGGGGATAGTTGAGTTGATGACTACTCGGCCATTATTTGTAACTAAATGTCAAAGAACTTTGATTCATATGTAAACTTCAAATAAGTGGCTAGACAGCCATCTGTTTAGTGACGCGTCTTGCCGGGCAAAGTAATTTGCTCTACAATTAGTTGCTTACGAAAATTGGTACAATCAAGAATTCATGACATGTGGAAATTTACATACCAAACCAACATTCTTAACTCCACCCATTTTGTGCCCGATAGGTAATGCATTGGGCGTGGTTTGTGAATGAAACTGGTTTTGGTTGGGGATCTTCACATGAGCTGCTTGGCAGGACGCCTTTCCAATCTCTGATTGGTCAGGTCTATCTCTCCGTGCAAAACACATGGGATTTGTGACACATGTGGTTTTGCCTGACAAGTCGTGTGAGTAAGATTCAGTTTTAGTTTTAGATTCCATTAATGAATATGTCTTCACTGTAAACACTCTAACTTAGGGCAGCGCCCAGCCTTAAAATGTGATACTTTGTGGATTTTTCTTACAAATATACCAGCTTTGGGAGATTATACTCTTAACAGACTGTGATTTGACGGTTTTGCTATAATAAAGAACTGAAGACTTTTCAATGTATTTTGTTCTCCACATTTTGATTTTGTTATTCATTTTGTGGTGAACAGAGAGTATAGCCATCGCACTGCTAAATCTTAGATCTTATTTATCAGCCTTTCCACTCAACTCTATGGTATATCATACACATATTTCAGAAATTGGTTAAGTAATACAGCTGCTTTCACACACAAGAATTTTCTTTGAGGAATAATGTTACAATTTAGGCAATATCATCGCCACACATACCATATAAAACTCCTTTAGTGCAAAATCGTAGATAACCAGATGTTGCAAGCTATAAAAGCAGAGGTAAAGTGATTTTTGAAAATATGCTTATGAAGATGAGTGAGCAATGCCACGCTTCACATCATCCTACCAAAACATTTTATTGTGAACTGATTAAAATGAAAATATAATAAATCATATAATGAATACTTGATGAACCCTTCTATGAAAGACATGGATGAATAAAAATGTTTGGTTCTCATAAACAATTTATCAGGATTTTTCAGCCAGATATGCTCTCTTTTAAGTAGGCTAAGCAGTTCACACTAGATAATATTCAATTCAGGAAAGACACATTTTTTTGACCATGGAATCCGTAAGGGGTTAGAAGATATCTTACCATTTGCGGTAATAGAACTTATTACACATAAAATCTTTGCCATATTTCCTGTTGATGGACATGATGAGTTGAATGGTACAGTAGAATGTGAAGACTGTAGCCAGACAGGCATTGGGCCAACCTAGCACAGATAGAGAGGAAAGAAATTCTAATGAACTCTAGCCATAATCATGCAAATACCCTTTTAAACATATAGTGAAAACTTAACAAATATATGTATGTTTCATATACTGGTATTCCCTACCCTCTCAGCCAAAATAGAGATACATTCATTTACATTTTCTCTCATAAAAGTCCTTGGCATTCCAAACTTCTCTGGATCACAGACACTGACAAAAGCACTTTAAATTGCAATGATCATGCTGGTGAAAGATGTTATACATTTATTAGAAAATGAGAAGAACTTGTACTATTGTCACACAAGATTGTGTTTTCAAGAAATGCCAAATAGGGCCCCATTGCATAAAACGTACTGTTAATGGTAACCACCATGGTAACATTGCTCTATAGCTAATCTACTTTAAGATTTCCATGGAATACCATTGATGGCAAAGTTACCATCCATTACCATCTATGGTTAAGTTTCATGAAACAGGCCTGGATCATTTTAACTCCCAATGTATTTCTTACTGTGGTCATATCTGAAAGGAACAAGGAGAATAGATCCAAGAATCTAAAATGGCTACCAGTACTGCAAAGTGCAAACTTCAAGGAATGAAGCTTAATAGAGCTCACTCTCATTATTACCTTTCTTCAAAATATGAATTGCCCTGCATCTCCCACACTTATGCAAATATTGAATGACTTGCTATTTTTTTCTCACTCGTAATGTAACTTCTACAAAAATGTTTAAATAAAATACGCTGTGTTAGCAATTTAGGTGTTACTCATCTTTATCAGAAGATCAGTGGATCAAACATGAATTTGATCAACTGCCCTAAATTCTCCCAGGGCTAGGGGGATGGATACTGGTACTAAAAAACCCATACTGGTATCTCAAGATTATACAGCAGGAGATGAAAGAGTGTTGGAGTGGACTAGGTCTCTCTAGACGAAGAAATCTGCTCAAGGCACAGAGCCAGACTGTCCACATGATACAACCCCAGGAAAAACATCAGTTGGTAGGACCATCACCAACGCCAGACCTGCGGACTCCTCATGAAACACAAAATCTACAATATTTAAGAAATACAGAAACCCGCACGTAGATGGCTTCTATATTCAATATATACGAGTCATACGCAAAAAAAAAAAAGAAGAAAGAACAACAGTAATAACAGAGCTGGAGGACAGCAAGCCAGATTATGAGATAACAGATATAAATTACTTACCTTTCCGTATGAGGTTATTGTAATATGAGTATGATGTATCATTCCCACAAAGAAAGATCAAGTTAGACAAAGCAAGGCACATGTAGTTTGGAGTGAGGATTAGAGCTATCAACCTTCTATACATAGCACCAGACAAGTACTTTACCTGAAACATAAACATGAAATATATATATATAAAACATATGATATCAGGACTGTATCTATAAAAACTAGTATTAACCCATTCGTGATAGAGGTCCCCATTTTGTGGTTTGGCCTAATATCTTTTGATGCAAAGCCCTAAAAATCATACCAAATACATGAGCAGAAAGAGCAAAAAATTCTACACAAACTGTGCCCATTATGGTTGCGTCAATATTCGTTGATTGATGCTGAAAATTTTTTAAAGGAAAATAAGCATTAAAATCCTTAAATTGGCAATGTGATAGAAAGTTTAAAATCACCGTTTTCCCCTGCAAATTGGCAACTTTTTGACTTCTCATTATAATTTTTGTCAATTTATATTCATTTCAGATACATGACGTTTTATAAGAAAAATGTAGCAATAAAATAAAAATGTTGGTGTTGCTAACTTGAAGAATAAAAGCTGATTAAATTAGGCTTTAAATAATTCCTGTCACGAATGGGTTAACACTTAACAATAACTGCTTCTTTGAGACTTCTACCATTCAAATCCCATTCATTAATGTCATGATGATACTTCATTTGCATGTGTCCCAACTGGGAAAAGTTTTGAACAGGCATAAAATGGTAGGATACAAAAAGCTGCATTAGTTGGATGGTACTAGTGCACATCTGCATTTGCATTTGCCTGTTTTCAAGGTAAATGGTGGATGTTAAAGTAGATATTCATTGATTTTAAAAAAACTGACTTTATTTTCATTGGTTAAAGGAGAATGTAACCCAGGGCATCAGTGTGCTCTTAGTGAATAAGATGACCAAGAAGAGTAAACAGTGACAGTTTGAGCAAAATCGGACAATCTGTTCAAGAGTTATGAATTTTTAAAGTTTCAGTAAATCCCTATTATGGAGATCCTTGAGTTGGCAACTTGGCCAGCATCTGTGATGTCATCGTGGACAATTCCAATTCATTTTGTACATAATTTTTCAAAAAAATTGATTTTCATGAAATTTCAAGTAGGGAATCAACATAATTCTTCCCAAAATGCTTGCAGAATTGATAAAGTCATGTCATACTCAAACAATAAATCAAAAGAACTTTTATTTTTCTTGAAAATAAAGAGAATGTTAGATTCTGTGTAAAGAATGTTAAATTCTGTATACAGAATGAATGGACAGTTGTCCATGATGACATCACAGATGCTGGCAAAGTTGCCAATTCAAGGATCCCCATAATACGGATTTACTTAAACTTTCAAAGTTCATAACTCTTGAACAAATTGTCTGATCTTCCTCAAATTTTCACTATTTACTTGTTCTTCTTCATTCACTGGAAACACACTGCTGTCTGGGTTGCATTCTCCTTTAAGCTTAGATTGGACAAGTTTATCAAAATTCAACGCTTGGAAACATTCAAAGTATTGATTATTGTCAATTACAAGACGCTAAAATACAGCCCCAACATAGCACCTGAAAAGCTTTTGAATGCTGCTGAGATGTATGACATCACAGGTTGAACATAATTTGCACAAGCAAATGATGTCCCATAACATCTCACACATTTTTAGTGCCAGTTTTGTCATATTCTCTTCTCTTACTTTGCTAGTGTCACTGTTACTATATTACCTCACTCTTAACCCGTGCATGGTATCATTTTGGTGAAAAATGCAGCACTGAAAAAAAAGGGATCAGTCGCTTGTAAACAAAATAAGACACAATTCTATTTTCAGGCGCATGAACTGCTGTATATTTGGCGTTTCAAGAGGGAACGAATAACGTCTATGCTGTCATTCGGCAGGCTTTTCAATTTGAAAGTGTTGTTTCTTTGACTGATCATTAACCTTTATCCTGCATATTTACACAATAGATTTTAGTTACCAGAATCGGTTTCATTCCCCTTTTAGAATGGTGTGACATACGGTCACATTTAAATCACTAAACTCTTTATAATGTGAGAAATAATTGCATTGCAATTATGTTCATTCGTTATGGGACGTCGTCTGCTTGGGCAGGATTGGTCGCTCCTATGATGTCATTAAAACATTGTTATTTTTCCTGCAAATCATTTGTATATCCCAGATGCTCGGGAGGTGGTTTTATCCGCATTATTTTTTAATCACCCAATACATAGTTGACCTGTTAGCTTCCAAATTTCTAGTGATACATTATTTACCATATTTGTGATTTTCTTTAAGGGCACTTTAACAGGGATACTGAAATCATATGAACAATGATTGCTATTTTAATGTTTGTATTCCTACAGCATTTCTCCTCATGCCCAAAGACAAGTAGGCCTGCAGTTTACCAATAAAGCATATGATGTAAAATCTTCCATCAATCTGTGCTACGTACTAACCTGCAGAATAGCTTATGGGCCTACAATCATGCATCAAGCAAATCATCACAGCATCCAGTATGAGAGGCAATAAAATATGTACATTCACATGCAAGTCATTACATAAAACAATCCATAACTCTTAAGGGAAGATATAGCTTACCAGTATGTTATTCAGACATGTCGAATGTGCCAGTTTACCCACTAAAACTTCCATCTGGAGTCCGATACAGTTGAATATAGCCCAGTAAACAAGGTGTTCATCAGCACCATGCCAGTAGCACACAAAGGCAAAGCAGCATATCGAGGCCATGATCTGCCATACAATACCCCTTCTTGAGCCTCCAAGTGGGATGTATATACACCTAGAAAATAAAAAAAAGGGTGTTAAAAGATTCATGAAATATAGCACTGGTAGGACAAATGTACCTCGCATATTTAGACATTCATTTATGTCATTATCCTCCCATATGACACGTACATGACTTAAAAGAAACCTACGGTGAAGACCTGTAAACTTTGAGTTAAGAATTCCTTATACATTGTATTACCAATTCATTCCCATTTAATGGCACACATTGATTCAGAGTTCCCAACTTAACAAACAGCATAGGAGACCTCTTTCAACTGATACTGTAAGGTACATTCATACTGTTACATACCTGTTCTCATATGTCAAAATGCCGAAACATAGATGAAGATGTCATTATAGAGAGAGGATATCAAAGGAAGTGGATATATAACCTGGTAAAATAATTCCTTGAGTACCATGCAATCATGTAGTATTTTGTATATTTGATTGTAAGCAATTTAAACATTACAGTTTTATTTCTAAAAATATTAATTTCATGCACAAAATGGGTAAGTCTGAAAACTTACCTTACAAGTAATGAATGTAGTCCTCTATCAAAGTATCTGCATAGAAATTAAAAGGTTGAATGATTAAAAGAAACTTGTGACAACATGCTGTCAAATCTGTTTTAAATGTAACTTTAACAGCTGGTGGCAATTTGTCAAATAGTAAGAAGTTGAAACTGGAAGTAAATTCAAGGGTAGTTATCACATGACACACAACAAATACAGCAGAGCAGCAACTCATTTAGGGCATGATTCAGATTTTGACGTTGATGTACTTTTTAAATGAATGTTACAAGCCCAATTTGTAAGTGTAAGTAACTACAGGAGCTGTACATGTAGCTTCAAAGTCAAGTAAGACTTGGTAATTTTGGTAATCAATAGTTAAAGCCTTATCCAAGGCCACAAGCACACCATCTAGGATTGGAATCCTAAAACTCCCATCTTGACACATTAAGACAGAAGTAGAATACAATATATACACTTTATTCATTTGGTAGCATATGGTGGCAAAACACGGTGCTAATTTTCCGAGGAAATATGAGGGGGGGGGATGCAGCTGCTAGACATACCTCCAGAAATCTTGAAAGAGGTACATGCCAAGAGTACAGACAGGTGGAAGAGGGGCATTGAGATGATCAAACATGGCATGGACTCTAGGTAGTCCATACATCACAGTGTATTTCATTTGGAAGAACAGCAGATGACAAAGACCCAAACCACCTACAAGGAAAACAAGTAAATAACTAAATTTAGTGTCAACAAAGAAACAAAGTCTTCCATGGCATTCATACACTGGATGATTACATCAGTATTGATATCTAGTAAGTAGGGTCCTGTTCCCATAGTAATGAAGTGCAATGTCAATGTGTGCTACATTATGAGCACATTTAAAAATGATTTCTTGAGTTGGAAGTAAAATCATATGAGATATGAAACCATTAAAATGGAATCTTTATACTTGACTGTTCATGCTTAATTATGGAAAATTGTAGTATGTGAAATCCTGACAAAAAAAGTTTAAAGCACAGTACAGAGATAAAAGAAAATTCTGCTTTCTTATGTAACATGGCAATCATTTTGGCAAGTGATATTTCAAGTGTATCTTGACTTTAAAGATGACTAGATGAGAGGTTTTGATTGTTTACAATTTACATGATGAATCAAAGATAAAAAAAGGGGAAAAAATGAACAATTTTATAATCATCTCACTTTACTGAAAAAACAGCAACCTTCCTTTTCAACATTTTGTATGTTTTTTTTTTTTTTTTTCCAAGCCGACACTTACCCACAGCCCACAATGACAAGTGATTGATTAGAGTTGATCTCTGGTGAAAGGCTGGGAAGTAAAGGAAGTGCAGTGCTACCTCTATGAACATGGCCCAGAAGATGTACCTGAAAAGCTCCTTCAAGATGTGCTTCCATTCAACTGTATTCAACATGTGGATTCTCAAATTGATCTACATTGGAAGGTGAAAGGAGATAAAATAAGTTTACTTAATCTCTTAACAAGAAAATACATTAAACCACAATGAATTCTGATTTTATCTGCAATACATGGTACTTCATTCAAACATTTTCATTAGGTTTACTGTGCTCTTAATTTTAGAGTGCTCCTAGGTCTCCTATCACCTACATACTCCTGAAAAGCTCCTTCAAGATGTGCTTCCATTCAACTGTATTCAACATGTGGATTCTCAAATTAATCTACATTGGAAGGTGGAAGGAGATAAAATAAGTTTACTTAATCTCTAAACAAGAAAATACATTAAACCACAATGAATTCTGATTTTATCTGCAATACATGGTACTTTATTCAAACATTTTCATTAGGTTTACTGTGCTCTTAATTTTAGAGTGCTCCTAAAGAGTTCAGCATTGTGTACTAATACATTTTGGGGGTTACAATGCCTGTGATACTAGGTCTCCTATCACCTACATACTCCTCTCAAATTCATCTATACCCTACTTTCATGTAATCTACTTGGCCAGAGTGTCCCTCTAACTGACCCAAATGGCTTGCCATTAACCTGTTGAATACTAAGTCAGAGTTATGTGTGTATGCTGAAATCAAATTGTGTTAAACTACTTAAGCTGTTGATGTTCCTTCTACTACACTTGCTTGCTGACTGAATGGGGAGGACCTTTCACAATATATTTGGTCCCAATATCAACAAGAACTATGGGCCCCACTAAAGTCTAAGTTCATGGATATTACCATTGAAACGTGTGTTAATTCTACAACACACATTTAATGGGATGTCCAAGAAAGTAGACTTATGACGGTTTCGAGAAACAGCCCCTGATTGCCTGCTTTCATCATGACTGTTTAAAAAAAGAAAGAAAGAAAGAAAGAAAGAAAAAAAAAACCCCCTGATCATATCAGGAACTCTTGACCACATCTTAATTACCTGTTTGGAAAATTTGTCATAGGTGAGGATGGGTCCACCAAGGAAAAGAGGCAGGTAATAGATGTAGAGCAAGAAATCGAGGAGACTCCAGTACTGTTTCACATCAGGTCGCTTGGCTACAGGAGTGGAGTGGTAGTGGCAGAACTCATAGGCAAAACTAATGTGTCTTAGAGTGCACATGGCAATCGTGAAGACCATCATGTTAAGCTCTTCCTCCTCTGTAAATATATAGCGCTGAAAATTCAATGAGTAGATAACCTTTGTGATTACTCCTTTCCAAGCATCTTTCATTCAACAATTGGCAATTAGAAAATATTGCTCTTTCAAAGCAATGGGAAATCTTCAGGGCTTTGTCCAAAATTTAGTAACTGGAAATAATTTAAGTAGCCATTCTCTCTTCTTCAACTTTCAGTACAAACATCATCTTCTTCCAAACATTTCTTACACTTGTTACAAATAGTACATCAAATTCCTACAGAATGATGGATAAGAGTCTAAAGTAACTCTCTCACATGATGGCAAATCATCAAGCATACACAAGAAGTCATCATATTACATCACTTCTAAAGCATAAAAAATTACAGATACACATCATACATACTATACTTTAATCCTTGTAAATACCTGAAATCGAAGAAATAAGTCAAAGTTGATAGAGGCTATCTGCAATAAGACAACACACCACACAGAGGACATGCTACCAGTACTGGTTACACTATAGATCAGCAGTGAGTGGCATAGGAAGTAAAGCAGAAGCCGAAGACCCAAAAAGAAAACAAGGCTGACCAGAGCAAAGAAGAGCAAGAACACTGTCCGGTACTATATGAAACAAAAACAATCATCGATCAAATAAATGTGTGTGAGAAGAGTAATCAAGTTTTAAATTCATTCCCCCTCCTCCCCCCCCTCCCCCCCCCAAAAAAAATAGAAAACTTGTTTTTACAAGGTATAAAGGTAACATATATCCATCAATGCAACAAAAATGGGAACTTTAAAAGTTAACATTAAAAAACTTGTTTAAATAAATAAATGCAAGCACCTTGCAAGAGGGAATCTTAAAAAGTGGGTTAAGCTGTTGTATCTTACCTTGGGATAGACATAGCCTACAATCCTTCCTAAAGCAGCATGCAGAACTATCACTATGAATACACCGGGTGAGAAGAAGATTTTTCTCCAGTGTGTCCATTCAAAGTCTCCAATATCCTTCACAAGATAAATTAACAAGAATATATCTTTCAAAAAATAATAACAACACATATGTACACATTGGATTTTGTACCTTCTACTAGAAATAACAAAAAAAAAGCCTGAAAACAAAGTTTTCAACCTATATTTGGATGCTAGCTTGAAATTCTACACCTCTTTTAAAAACACAAAGCCTTCTTCAGGTGATACAGGTTGAATAATTTTGGCTATATAAATGAAAATAGTCACATCTGAAGTATTTCAAAAGCAGTTGCAATTTAATAACAAAACAAATTCTTCAGAAGGAGAGTGTGATAGCACTGTCCAGTGTCCATAATTACCACCAAGGTCACTGATTGTTTCTTTTCCTGCAAACTAAAACAAATTTCATTGTCTGTAAATGTATGCATAACAAACAAAACAGCCATACCTTATCTTTACGCCACAAAATGTACCAGCCTTCTTCAAAGTTGAAAGAATATAAAACATCTTTGTATTCTGTATGTAGAAAGCATTTGAAAATAAATAAAAATGAAAGATGGAAGCTTTCAGGACAAGGAATACAACTAATTTTGACCAAGTCCAAACAAATGTAGACTACAGGTATGAAACAGTTTAATGAGTTAAAAAAGGGTTGCCACATACCAAACCACATATTTTTACAAGAATTAACATTACTAATAGTTAACAACTACATAGAAACAATGATGAATAGAATGAATTCATTGCCTATACGGTGAAATGTCACTGAATCAATAATAGCAAACATGTTGCAACAAATACCTACATGTAAAAATGCTCTAGTACTATTTTCATTCTTTTTATCTGTAATTTCTAAAAAATAATGAAGAAGATTACTGCTTGATATGCTAAGGTTTAATGAATGATTATTTACTGAAGAGAACATAAATTGTCATTAACCTTTAGATGCTTGGTAGACAGCAAAGAAAGCCCTTGAGAATACTGTGACAATGAAGCCTGCATAGATGAATATTTCCAGAGCAGGCAAAGGTGCATAATCCTTGCTGACATATCTTGCTATGACTGGAGTACTATTCGGCACCTCATCTCTTTGTTGTACCGCAGTTTTAGCGTTATGTCTCAGCATACCTGTAGTTCTGAATAATTAAAGCAATCAAGAAGAAAAACAATTCATAAGGCATTTGACCAAAGTCTCCCCACATGTTGACTGATGTGGCAAGATGCAAAAATTCCAGCAAAGCAATTACTCGCAAATGCAATACAAGAAACAACATCATAAACAGACCAGAAGTTGGTATTATAAGAGTTTTATAAGAGGCTTTCAAATGTGTGATTATGTGGTGAAAATCATTTTGATTTTTGCCAGAAATGTTCTCAAACTCACAAATGTTTCATCCATGAATCTTGTGCAGATCGTCCCTCTCGCCGTCGACTCTGCCGCTGCCACCGGCATGACCGGCTGCATTTGTTTGCACACAAATGAATATGTGAGCGCGTTCCGGTCCCCTATTCTCCGGATTTGCCCTCACAACAGATACTCGCTATAATCTGATACGGAAAACTAGTCTAGAGTACCGGCTCTGGTGTGCGGCCGCTTAAAGGGCATTCGCTGATTATATTTATTAATCAAAGACTAACACATAGTTCAATACCATCAATGCAAAGTCCAAATACCTGCTAATTGAATAGAGGGCAAACTTAAAATTATTGACCAATTACATGGTCAGTAGTGTCTATTTTTCAAAACAATGTTAGGGGTCCTGCGTGCGGCCGCCCCTACCCCTGTGGGCGGCCGCCTATCATTCGGCGAGCATTTAGCGCCATATTTGTGACGAAGTAAACAAAATTAATATTGAATTTCATGCTTTACATACCAATACTTTATGAAAAGTAATAATACTGTGTAGAAACCCATAAAATCTGTCAAAAGTGATGATCTACCAAATGCCGTGACAAAAAAAGGAAGGCAGAGTACAATCTCCTACAAAAACCTGCATTTTGTACACGTTTTACATAGGGTGGCCGCTCACAGGACCCATCTTGAGAAATGGCTCTGTTGAGCGGCCATCCCCATGCAACTTTTTCTCTGGTGGTATTAATAAGAATTTCTGCAACAAAATATGGACCATGAACTTCATTCTCTTAAATAAAAAATCAAATCAGTTATAAAATTGAACAAATAAAGCTGAAGTATTGGCTTAAGTATGTCAAAGTTTCTTAACTTAAAAGTTAAGAAACTGCCATTTTTCAGTCAGTGACTGGTGGTGTCGACTTCTAATGATATTCAGTGAGACTCATTATGCTTACTGCTTTCGCTGAGTATGTTTTTTGGTGCTAGAACCTCCCTGAGACTGTCCAAGTTAATTTTTGAAGGGGTATCAAAAATATTTGTTTTTTAATTTTTAGTCACCACCGGCCGCTCACAGGGGACGGCCGCCCACAGGAGCACATACTCTATATCACAGTTGTTCAAAATAATGGCAAAAATAAGTTTTTGGTGGTATTTGGTGATATTTTTGGTGGTATATGTGAAATTTCATGTACAAAGTGAATGGAGACCTACTCGCATATGTCATCAGTGTTACCAATTTGCAGAGCTGAGAGTAATTTACTAGAAAATGTAATTTGTAAATGAGCGTAATTTTCTTATTCTCTGATAGTTTGACTTGAGTTTGACAGATTTTGCTCCCAGGGGGGGGGGGGGGGGGGCACTCAGTATATAATGCGTGGTGGGTATGTGCCGCGGAGAAGACCCCCATTTTTACACTCAAATTTCCGTTCCAAAGCATGGCATTTTTATCTTATTGAGAAAAAGAACAAAGAAAGCCGTTCCAAAGCATAGCATTTTCTTCTCATTGAGAAAAAAGAAGAAAGAAATCCGTTCCAGAGCTTCGCCTATTTTTCGTTACGCCGTTCCGGCCGCGTTGATCCGCTACAATGAGCTGCATTTTTTTGGTGAAAAGCGGCCCGCAGAGCGCTGTCCGACCATCGCCTCTGGCTGAGCGCACCCGGTGCCCGTGCCGCCGGGCTAGCTGCATGCACGTATGCCCGTTCCATAGGGATACATACGCACTCACACGCAGGCGAACCGTTCCAAAGACCCCCGTTTTCACAAACATTTGTCGTTTTTTGTCTCGCCTGCGGCACATACATGTACCTACTACTTTTGGGGTCGAGTACCCCCTCCCCTCCCCCCCCCCCCCCCCCCCCGGTTTTGCTCATTTCCTTTCTAATCTAAAATGCTGTTCAAATTTATCTCCTTTTATTGAAGGCAGTGTATACAGCCACACGCGTGTGTCTTTACCTTACGGCCACACGCGTGTGATTGTATTCACAGCATCTACATGAGAATACAGCCACACTGAACTGAATTCCCACTTATACTCTGCCCCGCTACAGCTATCGCTAGTATAGTGTGTATGTATGCACTGCACAAGCGATGTGTCTGTGTTGCCGAACCCCCGGGCCAAATAAACTTGGATCGTCACGAAGGTTTTATCTCTTGAAATTCACTGAAATACAAACAATATTGTACTATATTGTCACCTGCTTGCTGACCAGGTGAGAATGAAGTGAAAATATTGTTTGTATAATAAGTGAAATTGAGACATAAAACCTTTGTGACGATCCAAGTTTTGCAAGTCGCAACACATACCATCGCATGAATACACATCGCTTGTGCAGTGCATACATACCACTAGCGATAGCTGTAGCGGCGCAGAGTATAAGTGGGAATTCAGTTCAGTGTGGCTGTATTCTCATGTCGATGCTGTGGATACAACCACACGCGTGTGGCCGTAAGGTAAAGACACACGCGTGTGGCTGTATACACTGCCTTTATTGAAACAGTGAAACTTCTAGGGTAGACTTACCCTTTAAGTTAGCGGAAAATTTGAGCAACAGCGTTGAGATGTCGCTGATCTACCTGTGGTTAGGCCTAAATAAGTAATAGTCAGGCTATACGCGCCCCCGATCTGCTTGAACATGTTGAAACAGACACGAGCTTGAGCACATGGGACTACATGCACATTGATGGTATAATTTGAAGTATAAATGGAGGTCAAATTACACTATGTAAACCTCCTCAAATTACTGAAAAATAGAGCAATTAGCTAGAAAGTAAAAATGAGAGCTCCTCGTGAAAATCTATCCTTACAATAGCAGATCTCCACTCCACTTATTTTACGCCAACTGCAGATAGGAGGCACGATCCGGACCGGATAACCACTCGGATTATTCGAAGCCGGCCAAAGCCTGTAAAAGTTACTTGACGAAAAAAAAAGTACCACGCATGCAAGTACTATTGATGGATTTGACGGTAATTTCTTCAAATTACTATGATAATACCAACAATACTTTTTTTTTTTACAAGGGCCCTGCACTCAAACTCAGTGGCGGCACCAGGATTGTTAAAGTTGGGGGGGGGGGGGGTGCAAATGGAGGGCAAAAGAAAATGTTGGGGGGGGGGGGGGGCAGGGGCAGTCAATTTTTTTTTTTCGTGTATGGAAAAATCGAGCGTGAAGCGCGAGTTTTAGTCGCCGGCGTAAACCCACTTTGAGGAGGGGGGGGGGGATAATTGAATTTTTGGACTATTTGTTTTTCCTCTTACACACATTTTAATATCAATTTTGCGCGCTTGCGAAGCGAGCGAACAGAAAATAACCGCTTTTGGGGTTTTTAATCGAAGTTTTGAAGAGCGGAAAATGGTATTTTAGAGCATTATTGAATAAATATTTTGAAATATGACGAGTGAGCCAAGCAAGTGAGCCAAAAATGGCTACTTTTCTTGTCTTTAATTGCATTTTAGAAAAAAAATTTTGAAATATGATGAGCGAGCGAAGCGAGCGAGCCAAAAATAACCACTTTTTTGGTTTTCAATCGAAGTTTTGAAGAGCGGAAAATGGTATTTTAGAGCACTTCACAGCTTGAATATGATGCTTATGACAACATCTACTTATTTACAAATTACTGTATAATTTTTCTTTTCAGTCCTCAAAATTTCTGGGGGGGCAAATGCCCCCCCCATGCCCCCCCTTAGTGCCGCCACTGCTCAAACTCTTTCTCCCTCCACGGAGCCCTGCCCTCAATCTCTTTCTCCCGCTCTGAGACCTGCTGCCCCGCCCTCTCTCCCTTTGAATTAATTAAGCTCAATCCCCCTCTCAATCTGAAGCCTAATCTATCTCCTTGCCCCTCTGTGACGCTTAGACCCCTCTCTCCATTTGAAGCTCCATCTCTCCCTCTCTATCTCCATATGAATGTCTGGAGCCCCTACCCTCTATCCTTATCCCTCTGAGGCCCTAAGCCCCATCGACTCTCTTTGAAGCTCCATCTCCCCCTCTTTATCTCCATCCGATGCCCCTGCTTATTTTCCTATGTGACCCTTAGCCAAGCCTCTCTCTTTGAAGCTCCATCTCCCCTCTTTTTCTTTTTCTGAAACCAGTGCCCTCTCCTTTTTCTCCCTCTGCCCTCTACCTCTCTCCCCTTTGAAGCTCCCTCTCCCCCTCTGCATCTCTCTCTCTCTCTCTCTCCCTCTATGTCCCCAGCACTCTCTTCCTCTCTTTTAAATCTCTATCATTATGAACAACTGTTTACCAATTTATCAGCTAATAATATTCTTTGAACTGTACCAATCACCCAAAAGAAGTTTGCTTTATATCTGTACATCGTCTGTTTGGAGCCAGAAGGGTGTTAAGCCTGTACTAAATGATATGAGTTAATGCCCTTCTGGCTCTGAACAGATGATACGGAGGTTTCATTTCACTGTACTCATTCAAAATATGCATTTCAAATATAAATTCATTCAAAAATTCATTCAACGAAAAGAGGACTAGTGTACATGAATTTGGGCATTTACAGAATCAAGCAACCATTCGATTCCGTGCCATGGTCTTATGTTATAAATCCTTTATTCTCTTCAATTTTTTTTTCTTTAATAATAATATTCTGGATTTATATAGCGCCTAATACATCTCGAAGAGAGTCTCTAAGCGCTTTACAGAAATATTATTACCCCGGTCATGGGATTCAGGCTTGCCCGCATACAATGTATGCACCTTCTCCACTCCCTAGGGAGCATTCCAGCCAGGCGCCTTTTGCAGGCGCGCACAATGCTAAACAAATCAAAATGACTTTCGCATCCTACCGGGTACCCACTTTTCAGGTGATTGGTACACCTTAAGTTCAGAAATGAAACTACACTTTTAAAACAAGAAATAATGAGGAAAAAACAATAGCTTCACCTCTGTGTAATTACATATTAATTCATAAAATGTGTAATTACATATTAATTCATAAAATTTCACCAAACTATGAAAGTACAAAATATGGATTTCTTAGAACCATAGATGATTTGTACATCTCAAAAACATTTGTACATTTCTGCAATCATCTTCTATCAAAAATACAAGAGAAAGACACATTCAAACAGGTTTACCATGTACAAAAATATTAATCACTTCCAAATTCAACAGCACTCTTGTAGATTAATGATCACACTCTTTACTGTAACAGTTAAAAACTCCCATATCCAGTTCTTTCAATCACTGCGAGACCAAAAGTAGTACAACACTGATCTACACATTTTTCAAAATTAGAGGAATGTTAAACTTGGAAACCATGTTTCAGAAGGAAATTTTTTATGCAAAATTTTCTTTCAGACCATCTCAAAAAACCCCAATAGCAAAAACAGAAAGAGAATGTAATTTATTCATGGAATACATAAAAGAAAAATAGATTTAAAGGATTCCCTACATTCAAAAGCCAAAGAGTTGATTGACAATGATTTTGTGTTCAACAAAGGGAATGAAGATCTACTTTTGATGTCCTTGACTACAATGGTGGAAAATTAACTAATGCCCTCTATTCTCACTGCCTCCCCATTTGCTGAAGAACAATTATAAAAAAGATGAGTAAGTCTTTCATAAAGAGAACTCAAATGGAATGACTGTCTTTTTCCTTCTGAAAGTACCACAACACAAAAAGTTTGCACCCAGTATATTTGCATGATACTAATAGCACTGTGTTGACTTCTCATCTGAGCCCAAGCCTAGGCCGAGTCAGCATTGGTGCTAAAGATATGTGTACTTGTACAATTTATGTACAAGCATTTCACATTTGAAATCAAAGTTTTAAGACCTTTTGCAATTAAAAACAACTTTTTTTACATCTAAAATTTGAACCTGTTCATATTCATGTTTAAAATGGAAACACAATCAATTGTCATGAACACAGATGAATTACAAACAAAAACATCTGTTCATGCTTTCTACTGTCACAACAGAATAGCACAAAATATCTCCTGATTATTTATGTCAGAGTTTGGCAATTTAAACACTATCAGCAGAACCTTTACAATCTTGGATATAATTCCTATATTTTTTCAATATCAAATATTATTTCTATCTTCCTATCAGAACTACATGTACCTCATAGAGATTGTCAGCCATTTGCACTTCATAAATAAAAAACAACAAAATCAGTTTAGACTGTTATACAGTACAAGTTAGTAGGTAATCCAAAGATAATATTTCTCCAAGAAATAAAGTACT